>PYSR01000240.1:0-46559 GCA_003049425.1 Magnaporthiopsis incrustans
GGGGGTGTGGGTAACGGAGTCGGATATAAAAAGTGAATATAAGCTGGATTGGTCTTTGTTGTACCTGCACCTGGAGGGCCAGAGGGTCCATCTTATATACTACGTAAATCTTTGATTTCCGGGCTTTTAAATGACCCTACACTCGTTCCTAAAGGCCTCCTGGATCCGTTGGAAAGTGAGGCTATTCAGGCCTATTTTTAGTGTAGATTGCCACTTTGCACGGCCCATTTTTATTTTGGGAATAGCTTTTATTTTAAACGTCTCTGCCCTTCGCTTTTTATAGAACGACGTTGTTCCGGGCCTCNAAACGTCTCTGCCCTTCGCTTTTTATAGAACGACGTTGTTCCGGGCCTCCGGGTATTACTGGATGTAAATCCACCTAAAATTAGGCCCATATATACATAAACAAGCACAGGGCTACCCCGGGCGTGGTTTTCGGGACGAAAAATAAGCTTATTTTGCATAAAAAAACAGGCAAAAAACAAGCAGGGGCCAAAAAACCAAAAAACATTTACCCTGGGACAGGCCCTTAATTATTCCAGCACCGTTTTAAGAAAAATGCATGGCAACGTCCTTTCGCAGCTACCATCGCCTTATCCGTTCACGACTTTGGTTAATTCCATGCGATGTATGCCACGGACGAGAAATCGATTACCGCCGCCGGGATAAAGGACAAGTGCAAATTAGGCCCAAAGCCCAGTTTTTGGCACCCTTCCATTCCTTGACGTCCAGATAACCGCTTTTGCCACACATGTCGCGCAGGTATCGTTAGTGGTACTACTGCCTCTGCCGCCCTGCCTCCGCCTCGCATCATTAAATGCCAGCCTTGAAATGCCGCCGCTTCAACCTGAACAGGGGGCGGCACAGGGTGAGTTACAAGTGATCAACCTGAACTACCACCTAGCATTTTCATGCGCTCGGATAAAAGTTGCCACAAGCAAAGCGGCAGTGCCCACACTCTGTGCCCCTGAACCCGTCCGGTTCCAGGCTCCAAGCTTATTGCCTAGGTCCAGGCTCCAGGCCTAGCTGGCGGGCGCCCACTCCTGGGCCATACGGCTTTATTATCCAGTCCCTGTCCGTTTTTAATGCATCTTGGATGTGGTGTTATTTATTCACACCATCGAGCTACTAACAGCGTTTAAATCCGCCCACTGCTTCCTAAACAAAGTAATAAGAATAAAAACTCTTGGCCAGGAGAAGGGTATATTAGCTTAGCTTTAAATGCAATTTCTATATGAGCGCGGCGATTATTAATGCACCTAAGGCCGTATGACTGCCATCTCTCGCACATAACAATTTTTTCATTGCATACCAATAAAACCAAAAGAATACAAGGCGCTTTAGTAGCTAACAGTTTGCCAGAAGCTTTGAATGTGCCATATCGTCAACAGTGCCAAAAACCAAATCGGAACGGGCGCCTCTCGCCCCCGGTTCGCCTCTCCGTCGATTAGCTTGCAGCCCGAATGTCGCCTCCTCCTAAAGCTAAAGTTACGTTCATCATTCAGAAATATCGCACAATTGGAACTGGTTGCCTGGCATCCCATTGTGCGTGATGAACCCAGCAAAGTCGCAGGCTGGTGGCCCGTTAAACAACATGCGATCAGGCCCCGGGGCTCCTGTAAAGGTGACTGTTAGTTCGATTAATGAAATAAGCTCTTGCGGTATGCAAAAAGCAAAGGACGAGGAGAAAGAGAATAGGGAAGGGACCGTGTTAACTTGCCACCTTGGTAGGTCGTGGGCATGATTAAGAACTCATAGCAGGGCCCACCAACCCAAAGACGGAAGCCTCATGGTTGGCGAATCCGTGCGGGAAGCCTCCAACTTGTTGGCCCGTTCTTAAAGGGTCGCGGATAACCCGTCCTTTTTATATACATTAACTTCCAGGCCCGTTCTTAAAGGGTCGCGGATAACCCGTCCTTTTTATATACATTAACCTCCAGGCCCCTAGCCAAAGGGGCCGCGTGCGCCTCCCTGGGTAAAGGGAGGACCGCGCCACAAGTGGCTGTTGGAGCGCACCCGGCGGTGCACTTGTGGCGCACCTGGGGCGTCCCGGTCCCCCAACAAACCATTCACCTGATTGGTTCGTATCGTACGTATTTTAATACGACGGGATACATTAGCGTGCAGGCCCCCGTTTACGAGCACAGGTAATAATGGCCGCACTAACGTCAACACCTGGACGTGGATCTTCAAGAGTTTCGAACGTTTACGGGCATCCGTACAACGCCTCGGCTACGCCCGAGCGTTGCAATGGACGCAATTTTTACAAGGCGAAACTTTATCCTCTTTTCTTAACCTGACAAGACCCCACGCGGCGAGGGCTTGGGTTAGGAAACTCCTTAATCCAGAGGCACATTGGCACATTCATTGCGCCGCTATTCGGCCACGGCTTAATGATATTGGATGCTTTGCAGGGTAGACACCCCCTGCGGTTCCCTCGGTTGTGGGGACGGGGGCTTAGCTCCAGCTCTACCCAGCGTTAACTAGAGCCCCAGCACGAAACCCACCGGTTCGGAACGGGCGAAACGCTTCGGTATCGCTGGCTGTCACGTCTTTCATTTAACATGCGCCACCGATGCATGCTCGGGCAACGCGTGTTTCAGCGTGCAGAATGCCGGGCGGCGAAGTGCAGATTAAGTAGGGGTCTTTTGGAGGGGAAAAAAGGAGGGGCGGGGGAATAGTGAGGGCGCGTTGTGGTTCCAAGTGCGACCCGACGCTGACTGTTCCGATGCACTGCTTCGTTTGAAGTCATCCGGCTTGAAAGCAAACCGTCGTATTCGGAATGTCGAACAATTACATCGCGCTTTGTTTCGGTTCGACTTGTGGCCGATGAGCGGGCGCGACGCACCGCTCTGCTGGCGGGCATTTATTTTTTTGTCCTGTATTCACAGGGTAAAGATGTAACACTTAAAAGTTTGATTCAACAAGGGATAACGGTCCGGGTCCATTGCCGGTCCGGGTCTTTTGGCTCCCCTGCAAAACCCACCGGCCATTGGCAGGCCTTGAATTAACTACCATTGAGCGGGTAAATAATAGCCCCTGCATTAGAGTCTACGTAGAGAGCAACGGCAGAAAAAGACCGCGGTGGATTGTATATGTAACAGTACCGGCCTGGAGCGATCCCCTCGGCCGCGGCAATGGGGAAAACTACTACCTGGCCTGGCTCTGTTAGGCTCTGCCTGACCTCATGACGGACAGATGTTGTCTTGTTCGCACTAGGACGAGAACGGAAGGTTGCCAACCTTTCGGGTAGTCAGTATTTTAACTTGGTTATATATCCGGGCTGCCCGTCGACATCACGGCAGATCAAAAAAGTCCCCCCCCTTGCTCAAATTAAGAGCTAACTTGACCCAGACACGTTGGCGGCCTGGAGCCATTTCATTTTCTCTTCGTAACTACCCTTTTTAAATCTTCCTTTCTTATGGCTGGCCCAGTCGCCGTTTCCCGGCCGGCTTACAATACATACCACGGATAACGAAGGACTTAGGAGGCACGGCAGCACTTATACAACGACGATTGAATCTAACCGGATTTCCTTCCCTTTTCTCATTTATTTCTTATTCTTCCATAAGAAAAACTAAACATGCCGTTTCAAAAAAGAAGCTTCACGGGCTCGGAGCTTAGTCGGAGCACCCTCGTGGCATACCCATTGCTCCTCGCCCTCGGCGCTCTGATCCTGTTAGTATGGAGTGGTGGAGATTCCTCAGGGCTACCCAAGCCAGAGGCGGCCGTGGGGGGAGGAGCCGACGACCGGGTTATCACCTTCGGCCCTTGGCGTGATACACTCGAGACCGTCGTCTCACCGGAAACTGCCGACGCCCTCGAGAAGGACCGCCAGCTCCGCCGCAGCTTCGGTGCCGCCGTCGACTTCACCCGGACCCTGGCCAAGGACCTGGCTGACCGCTTCGACCTGCCATCCCTCTTCGAGGCGTCGGTCAGCCTCGAGCTGGTCATGAAGAACCTCGACGCCGTCGACAGCAGTAGCAGTGTCTTGTCGTCGACCTCAGTTAAAAAGCGCCAGCAGCTTTTCCCTAGCATTTCGGGCCTGCCGGGGATCCCGGGCCTGACGGCGCCGCTGGTCGGGGGAGGAGGCAACGCTGCGGCCCCCCCCGCCACGGCAAGCGGGACGCCGTCGACGTCGGGTCCCGCGGCGCCCCCCTCCTTCGGCGGCGGGGGCGGCCTGCTCTCGGGCATCGGCAACGCGGCGCTCGACACGGTGCTGTCCCCGCTCAAGGACGCGCTGGGCGGCATCACCAACGGTATTACCAAAAACCTGGGCGGGGCGGCCTTCTTCCTAGGCATCGGGATCGGAGCGGGGACTGCGCAGGGCCTAAACATAGCGCCCGCCGATACGATCAACAAGATCGCGGCCAAGGTCGCCGCCGATAATGGCCTGCAGGCCACGGGGCTCAATCCGGCCATCCAGAACCTGGGCGTGGGCGTGTCAGCCACGATCGTCGGCGCCATCAACGTCACCGAGTCGCTGAGGAACTTTAACATCACGTCGCTACTAGGCGGGCAGGCGCTGTCCGAGGTGGCGCTAGGGTTCGGCGACGGGATGGGCTCGGGAGTGTCGTCGGGCCTCAAGCTGGGCGGCCAGAACAAGCAGGTCGCGCCGCCGCCGACGGGGTCCAAGGCCTCCGATGCCGCCGGCGCCTTCGCCTTTGGGCTGACGGACTCGCTAACAAGGAGCATGGACTTGTCTGGTGGCCTCAAAGGTCTCAGCCTATCGGGCATCGACAAGGTGCTCCCGGGGTTCAGCATCGGCAGCGTAACGCAAGGGTTCGCGAGGGGCCTGCTGCAGGGCGCGGGCGACTCGATCGACGCTATAGGCGGCATCAAGGCGCTCGTGAATGGGACGGCCAGGCTGCCGACGGCAATGCCCAACGGCACCATCAGCTTCAACGACACCTTGGGCGGCGCCTCGAGCGGCTTCGGCCAGGGCATCGGCGGTCAGGGTGTCCTAATTGCCATGCAGCTCATCTCCAACGCCTTCCCGGAAATCGCTAGCCTCAATAGCACCGCCGGCAGCGGCGGCAGCAGCCTCAAGGCGGGCCGCTCGCTCGACCTTGTCCTGCCGCGACAGGCGGGAAATAACAGCAACGGACAGCCGCAGGTTACGATCGGCTTCGGCCCTGGCCTGAACCTGTCATCGATCCTCAACGCCGAAACCATTTCGCGCGCGACGCAGGTGGTTATCGACCTACTACGGTGCGAGGGCATCGGCGGCGTCGTCCTTGTCGTATTCGGCCTGGCGCAGAGCGGCGCCATCCCGACCGACTCGCTGACCAGTGGCAATGTGCTCGGCCCCAACCTCACGTCCACCATCCGCGACATCGTCCCCAACGGCACCATCAACTTCGTCAGCAGTGGAAACAAGTACGAGATCGACGGCCAGAAGGTACTCGGCGCCCTCGACGGCTCTATTTTCAATGCCGCCGACGGCATCAAGATCAACGGGAACAAGGTCATTACCTTTGCGGCCTTTCTAATAGTTCATAGTCAGTCTCCCTCCTATTCTTCGGGGGAGGAAAAGAAAGATAAAAGAAAGGGTAAAAAAAAGCTAACAAAATAATAGTCCTCGTCGCAATGGTCATGTTCGTCGCCATCCTTCCCCTGGCCATGGGTCTCGAGGGCGCGCGTAACATTCTGGCCCGCGCTCAGCTCCAGCAAGCGCTGCCGCGCCAGACCCCGCGCTGGGTTGGCATCCTCTGGCTCTTCGTCATGGCGCCCTCACTCATAACCGTGTTGGTCTTCGGCGCGCTCGTGACGGGCGCAAAGCCCGAGGGCCACTTCGGCACCGCACACTCGATCGTCGGCCTGATCGCCGTCATCCTGGGTATCCCCGCCACGGCGCTATACTACGCCGACTCTCGCCGCCCGCAGCTCAAAACGCGCATCGCCAATGCCTTGGGCCGCGGAAACCCTTTGAAGGCCGAGGCGAGGTTCATACTGCTACGGGCTATATCCAACCAGGTCTTCCAGACGCTCGGCACGTCGGCCGTACTCACGGGCTTCGGCGACCTCGCGGGCGTCGTGCTGTGCACCACGTCAGTCCTGCCCTTCGCGGCCACTATCAGCATTAGTTTCGCCATCGCGAGCTTATCCAACGTCGGCCAGCTGCTCGCTTGGATCGACTTCTACATCGCCTGGCGCATATCGCGCAAAAAGAGCAAGGGCTCCGAGGAGAAGCGGGATAAGTCGCTTTTCGATGAGGAAAAGGGACGCGATGATGAAAAGGGACGTGATGATGAAAAGGGACGCGATGATGAAAAGGGACGCGATGAGGACGACCACGAGGAGGCGCAGTGGGCCCCGATGACCCCTGAGACCCCGAGAAGGACCCCAAGGTTAATCCTGAGCCCGAGTTTGCCGTCGCCACTTGCCATCCATTTACCGCCACAGCCCCCAAGGCCACCCGCGAGAGAGGGGGGAGTCCTCCACGAAGAGACCTAGCCTATGCGCCGCACCTGATTGAGCCGCAAGAAGCGAAAGGAAGGAAAAAGCCGTTCGTGTGCCGGAGCCGGATCGGGTGTCGATGTGCGCGTGGTTGCTAGTTTTCTTTTTCCTTTTCCTACCTTTCCTTAAAACCATTAAATATATATATTTAATAAAAACCATTTAAATAACCTGTACGGAAAAACAACGTTTGTTCGTCTTGCTAAGCGCCTGTTTTAAATTAAAGCAGTTTTTTAATTTTTTATAACATGGTTTATTAACAAATAGAACACATTAACGAATGGAACACGCGATGCGATATCGCGACGGGTTCTTTCCTACCACTAACTTTTTTACCAACAAATATAGCAAAACTAAATAAAAAAACCAAATTAATTACCGCTTTTTAAATTTTACAATTCGATTTAAAATTAAACTTTCAAACCGTTACTAAAATTTATTTTGTCGCTTTTATAACGCTTTTGCATTGAAAATACGATTAACCTGTTTAAAATAATAGCATGTTTAAATTATAAAAATTAATGAGAATTTAAAAAAAAAGCGCTTATTAAGTAAGTATTTAAACTGGATTTTTACGTACTTTTTTCCCAGTTTTTTAATATTAAAATTATAATTAACCGATTGCTTATTATTAAATCACAGGGTCACGATAGGGATCGCGTGCGCTAGTCACAGTACCAACAGGGTCACGTTCAGTTGGATTAGGCCCTGACAAACGCTGTAAACAGCGCTGTACAGGGCCCCAATGCAAGTAAATGTTACGAACAGCCACAGGGCCAGGAGGAAGGGTCAGGAGAGAGAGAGAGAGAGAGATCGTATTAACGTCTGTGCCTCTGGCGCGGGCCTTTTGCGCCCGTGCCGTCTAGCATCTGCCAGTGCAAATCTTAAACGTGCCCGCGGCGGCGGCAGGGCAATCCTATATGTCAGGCTCCGGCCCCACTGGTTATGGGCCCAGCCCCGATAAACCTCTCTTATCGGCGGGGGAGCGTGCGTATTGAGTGCGCATTAAGTGCGCCACAAGTGCACCGCCGGGTGCGCTCCGACAGCCACTTGTGGCGCGGTCCTCCCTTTACCCAGGGAGGCGCACGCGGCCCCTTTGGCCAGGGGCCCGGAGGCTAAATGTATATAAGAAGGACGGGTCGTCCGCCTCGTATGTAGGAGAAGGAGGGGAAGATTAACCAGAGCATACCATACCAGACCACCCTTTACCCAGTGACTACCGTCCATTACCTTTCACGTCCTACCCAGGCGTGATACCTACCCAGTTATGCCGTAGACCCAGGCGTAACATAGAGCCAGAGAATCTCCCACTTTTAACCCTTTTTTTTACTAGTTACACAGGAGGTAAATTAAATTATAAACGGCTTACTGCATGCACTTCTACTTTGCAATATCCAGCCAATTAGGCACATGTTTAAACGCACTAATCGAGGATGTCATCCGCGTCCACTCCAGCACCGACCGGCTGCCCCTTCGATGACCCCATCGCGGGCCGACCCTCAACGCACCCAGAATGGACACTGCCATGCTGGTGGTCGCTGGCGATGGCTCAATATTGTTTACGCGCAACGGCCACTTGTTTCAAAGGCCCCGCAAATCAGGCGTTGGATCGCGGTGTCAAGTCGTAGCGTCACCAGCACGGGTCCCATCGCCAAGCCCACAGCAGTTTCAACGCAACCGTATTAGAACATACATAAAGATAGAGTCGCCTAGAGCAGGGCGCTGGCGTGGAGCTGGAGCCTGTGACAAGGGCCCAAGCGGTAGGACTCTAAAGAGGAAGCCCTGACGTCCCCGTTTTTCTGTGGCCAGCAGATCCCCAAACCCAGTTCGACAGGGCATCCACCTTCTAAAACCAGGACGCGTAACGTTTATAATACTGCGTACGTGCAGTTCATCCCCTCGGACTAGCCCGTAGCCTGAGTGATGGTAACGCCGTATTGATAGCACGGGCCGCTCAATTCAAATGGTAACCTTGGATGGTGGGTAATTTGAGATGTGACATTGAGGCCCAAGAGACGTCATCCAAAACGCCACCACGGCGGTCCTCTTTGGGACGTTGGTCAGGGCCAGACACCAAAATAGACACCAGTGACACCAGACGGGGTTCCTGCCAAGAGTCAAGTCTACGGGGGCTCCCTGGTGCCTAAAACGTTTATTTTCAGAAGTGGCACCCCCCGAAGACCGTGCGGAGCGGGCGATCCCAGCCCATTCACCCCATGTCGTCGACTCATGGCATTGGCTTCCCGTCGAATCTTGGCGCAGCGACAGGTGTTTGACTCGTGTACGCGGGGCAGCGGAAAGGCAGGGGAAATGGAGGACATAGGGGATGAAGACGGAGCACACAGATGAACCAGCGAGGATAAATAACCCTCCCCCGCCGTCGTAGCTCTCATGTTTTGTCTCCTCCTCACCCTCATCCTCGCTGCCGCACAACCGACGTCGGCTTTTCCTTTTGTCCTTTCCTTTTTGTCTTTTTTCCTATTGTCTCTCGTCAAAACAACCGCAACCATGCAGATCCTTCCCATCGTCGCCACCGTCCTGGTCTCCCAGGCCGCCGCGGCGCCCGTGGCGGCACCGCAGCGGCCGGGCAGCGGCATCAGGGCCCTCGAGGCCCGCGAGCCCAAGAACATGAACGCCCCCTGCGTGCTCAGAGGGACGTGTGCGGCCGGGGCCCACAACACCCCCAAGCCGGACGGGAAAGCGTGTGCGCACCCGTCCCGCCCGTTGGGGACGGTCGAGGCCCGCGACCCCAAGAACATGAATTGGCCCCTCACCCCGCTGTGCAAGCGCTCGGTCGAGATGGGCGGTGACGACACCGTCCCCTTCCGGAACGACAAGCGCGACTACTACGGGCCCAAAACGCCTGCGCACCCCAAGACCCAGTTCCTCAACACTTACTCGCGCCAAAGGAAGGCCTATAGCGTCAAGCGCTCGGTCGACGAGGAGGCCGCCGAGATCGAGGCCCGCGATGTTGAGACGGCTGTCCTTGAGGCCCGCGAGCCCAAGAGGGGCTTCTTGGAGTTCCTCTCGGACCCGTTCGGACAGGACAAGAAGAAGAATCCCGGCAAGGACCCTCTCTTCGAGCGTGACGTGACGGCGGCGGCCCTCGAGGCCCGCGAGCCCAAGAGCAAGTTCTGGGACAACTTCAACCCGTTCGGCGGCGGCGGGAAGAAGCAGCCCAGCAGCGGGCCTCTCTGGAAAGACAACAACGGGCCCCTCTTCAACGGCGAGAAGCGCTCGGTCGAGGCGACGGACGAGGACGCGGTCCTCGAGACGCGCGCGCCCAAGAGCAAGGTCTCCAAGTGGTTTAGCGGGCTCTTCAGCGGGAATAAGCACGGCAGTGACGGGCCCCTCTGGAAAGGCAACGACGGGCCCCTCTTCAACGGCGAGAAGCGCTCGGTCGAGGTAGCGAACGAGGACGCGATCCTCGAGACCCGCTAGCCCAAGAACAAATTCACGAGGTTCATGGAGAAGGTTTACAACTTTAACTCGTTCAAGAAGCATAGGGGGTAGGTCGGCTGCTGTGCCCCAGCTCGAGGCCCGTGACCCAGAGAATGGGTTGTTCGAATCCAGTCTTGCGGGGTTGGCCACGTTCCCGTGGATATGGTGTTTTGTTTTTGACACATGGGGCCTTTGCATTTTTGTATTTTCTGCTTTTGTATTTTTTATTCGTCCTTTTCTCTGCCAGCCTCTTTTTGTCCTTTTTGTACGATAGCCTTCAGCCCTGTGTTCTCTCTTGGAGCAGCAGCGCGTCGAATAGCAAGCAAACCAAACCAAACATTTTTTCCTTACTACCTAGTTGGTGCCTTTCAAGATCTCGCGAGATGAAAAAAAAAACCCCCGCCTCAACAACCACCATGCGCAAGTCTACAGCTCATCTTTAACAGCCTTTTCAGCAGGAGGTGTTTTCTCCTGTCCCGTGGCGTTCTTCTCCGCCTCGGCCTTCTTCCGCAGCCCCCACGTCCAGTGCCTCGTCGGCTCCTCCACCAGCGCCGTCAGCGACGGGATGTCGGGCGCGTCGGACCCGACCTGCCTCGTCAGCGCGTCGATCGCCCGCCGCCCGTACTCGACGGCCTCGTCGCGCATGCCGAACATGCCGTAGTTGAGCGCGGCCCGCGTGCACGCCGGGCCCAGGTACAGGTCCAGCCGCTCGCGCGCGTGCAGCTCGACCAGCTCGCGGCCCATGTCGGCCGTGACGGCGCCGTCGGTGCGGTCGAGGATGCCGGCCAGGTCGCGGATCCGGGCCACGTTGGCGTCGGACGCGGCGGCCTCGGCCGCGGGCAGGCTGCACTGCCGGCAGCGGCAGTCAAACCCCCACTCGCGCAGCCGCGCCTGCCGCTTGTCGCGCGGCTGCAGCACGTCGATGTAGCTGATGCTGATCTCCTCGCCGGGCTGGATGTCGCGCACTGCTCTCGTGGTGTGGCTGAGGTTGCTGAGGCGGTACGTGGTGCTGTGCCGTGTGAGCATCTCGACCGGGCGGCAGGCAGGTAGGCAGTGTATAAAATAGGAAAAAAAAAAACTCACCTCGGCCGACAGTCGTGGTTGACCAGCGAAGCCTGCGGATAGGCGCCCATGTGCCTGCCATGGGGCCCTATCCACACCGTAAACGTGTTCCGGGCTAGCTTGTCGCGCAGGCCGTCGCCCGCCTGGTTCAAGAATCCTTCCTTCGCCGTCCGGGACAGCTTGTCCAGCGCCTGGGCATAGAGACGCCCGGCCTCGGCATCCGGCAGCCCGTGGTACGCGTCCACCTCGACCACGAGGACGGGCCGCGCGGCCATGACGACCTCGCCCTTGGCGATCAGCCGCGTCGCCACCAGCCCTCTTCCCTTGCCGGGGATGTCGGCGACTCTGAAAGGGTGGTTCTCGGCCGCCGTCGGGGGAGGGGCCTCGGTGTACGTAGCCGCCTCCGTGGCGTGCTCGGCCGAGGTGACGAGGGCGAGGCCCTGGCCGTTGTTGTACTGCTGGTTCCAGTACAGACACCATTTGCCGGAGCAGCTCTCTGGGCCCTGCCATGCGGCCGCGTTGCTGGGCTGGTTTGCCTTGTCGTCCAGGGGACTGGAGTCCTTGCCAAGGATCTCGGCTCTCGCCGAGGCCGCGGACAGCAGGGCGGTGCATATTACAAATATCCAGAGCATTGCGATTGTAGGCCGAATTTGTGGCGGGACGCCGTTTGGGAGGTCAAGGTCTGGTGTGACGGGGAAAGCGATCATCCGTTGGGAGGTGTTTGTGCTGTCCACGTGACAGGCCAATCCGTGCAGATCAGCCGGGCCAGTCTTCCGTGGTGATGGCATTCACCTCTGGCGGTCTATGCGGCAGAACTTGCGGCTAAATGCAGCCGTGGTTGATGACCACCCGTTTCGGATGCGAGTTGCCTGCGCACGGATATTGAAACAGGGCCATCAAGTTGAAACAAAAAATAAAGCTGGCCGCTTCACGAAGGAGGGTTCTATGCCCACACATCTGGCCGTCATTGGCTGACGGTCGACCAAGACCCCTCACATACCCTGCACCTCCCGCGGCTTGTACTCCTCCTCGAGATACCTTACCTCCTCCTCGCTCAGCCTCACCACCAGCGCCCCCACCGCCTCCTCGATCCTCTCCTCGGTGCTCAGGCCCAGGATGGGCGCGCAGCCCTTGTGCAGCACCCACGCCGTCGCCAGCACCGCCATGCTGACGCCCTTTTTCCTCGCCAGCTCCTCGACGCGCTCGATGATGACCGGGTTCGCCGTCTGGTTCCACCGGCGCGACTTCTCATCCGCCTCTTCCCGCAGCGACTTGACCACTCCCGCCCCGTCGTCACGTCTGATCGGCCGCGCCAGCAGTCCCCTAGCCAGCGGCGACCAGGGAATAACGCCGACGCCGGTAGCGGCGCAAAACGGCAGCATTTCACGCTCCTCCTCGCGGTAGAGCAGGTTGTAAAACGGCTGCATGCTGATAAACTTGGTCCACCCGTGCATCTCGGCCACGTGCTGGAGGCGCGCAAACTCCCACGTGTACATGGACGAGGCGCCGATGTACCGCGCCTTTCCCGACTGCACCACCTCGTGCAGCGCGCTCATGATCTCCTCGGGCGGCGTCTCGCGGTCCAGACGGTGGATCTGGAGCACGTCGACGTAGTCGGTGCCCAGGCGGGCGAGGCACTCGTCGACGGCGCGGAAGATGTGCTTTCGCGAAAGCCCCATCTGGTTGACCAGCAAGGGCCCGTCGTTGAGGAGGAAGGGACGAGAAGGGCGCGAGTCGTCGTCCATGACCGGGTTGAAGATCTTGGTCAGGATCACGACGCGGGAGCGCGGGATGGAGTATCTGCTGAGGGCCTTGCCGATGATGGCCTCGGAGGCGCCGTTGCTGTACGTGTCGGCCGTGTCCCACGTGTTGATGCCCAGGTCGTAGGCCTTTTTGAGGAGCTTGAGCCCTTCCTCCTCGCCTAGCGTCCACGGCGACCCTTCCCATGACGGGGACCCGAAGACCATGCAGCCCTGGATGAGACGGGACACTTTCAGCCCGCTGTTGCCCAGACGGACGTATTCCATCTTTCTGGACATTGCGTCTGCGCTCCCCTGGCCTACTATCGTGTGTTTGCGGGCAGCAGAACCAAAAGAAAAAAAAAAAAAAAAAGCTAGACGGAAGTGGGACTGCTAGCCTTGGGCACCTCCAAGTTTCGACGTCCATAGACCGAAACGCGTCCACCGTCACCTGTATCTCGCCGCATTAGATATCGCATGGAGCCCCTGACGAGGCGGTATTCCCGGGTAGCTTCCGGACACCGTCCCGAGCGTGGCATGTTGCCTTTTCGGCGTGCGTGCTTAGCTCGGAACTCATCGGCCTTCTCGCCTGGACCCACCCTCTCGCCCAGCCCGTGGGGTACGGTGAGGGGCCATCTCGGTTGGGAGAGCCGACGGCCGTGGTCGCCTCGCGCCGCCGCGCGGAACGGAGCGAAGGCCTGCCCTCGGATCGCTTGGGCCGGCAAGGTTGGGGAGAGTCTCTGGTTGTGATTTGATGTCGGTATTATTACAAGCCAGTGGTAACATTGAAGGCTAATCCCCTTGTATCCGTTCCTGAGCCCTGCACTCTACTTTTCCGTTTCCGCGTCCGTCCGTCCGTCGTAACGGCACCGTGATACCCTGAGAACCCGTCCAAAAAAAAAATAGAGTCATCCTTCGTCACGACATACCCTTTTACGTTTCCTTGCCGTTGTGATAGTAGTTCCTCCCACCCAAACGAGCCCAAAAACATGCCCCCCATTTTGATCGCCGGCGGTGCCGGCTTCATCGGCCAGGAACTCGCCGCCGTCCTGGCCCAACAGTCCGACATCAGCCTCATCCCGACGGATCTTACACAACCGCCCGTGCCCAGCTGGGCCTCCGCGCCAATCTCGACAGCCACCGCCGGATCCTCGACTTCCTACACAAGAGCCACCCGGGCACCGTCGTCGTCTTCCCCTCCAGCCTGGCCGTCCACGGCCCCACGGCCGCGGGCGAGCTGGTCAGCGAGGCCACCTGCCCCATGCCGCAGAGCAGCTACGGCGCCGAGAAGCTGATTGTCGAAACGCTGCTCGACGGCAACTCTTGCCGTGGCCTGCTCGACGGCCGTGTCGTGCGCATGCCCACCGTCATCGTCCGTCCCAGCGCCCTATCCATCGCCGCCTCGTCCTTCGCCAGCGGAATCGTGCGCGAGTCGCTCAGAGGCCAGGCGAGCACACTCCCCGTCTCACCCGACCTGGATATGTGGGTTTGCTCGCCGGGGACCGTGGTCGAGAACCTGATCGCCATCAAGGACATTCCTGCCTCGAAGTTTGGGCTCTGGCGGACCGTCAACCTACCCGGCATCACCGCCAAGGTGAGCCAGATGCTGGACGCGCTGGAGGAGGTGGGCGGCAAGGAAAAGAGAGCGCTGGTCAAGGAGGAGCGAGGTCTGGCCGTTGAGAAGATTGTGTGCAGCTGGCCTTCCAGTATCAACACAAGCCGCGCGGCCTCGCTTGGCCTGCTCCTTGACAGATCCACCATAACAGAGACCATCAAGGCTTTCGCTAAGAGCGAGGGGATCCTTTCATAGTCGCAACTGCTGATGGTGAGCTGAAGTTGCAGGACATGTCAATCCTGCCCCGCCGCAGGAGCTTGTTCACGGGAAGTTGAGGTGATCGTAGTTGAAATCTAGCTGGCCGCCGTTGAAGTCGAAGAAAGATTTTCCGCCAAAGACGAAGTCGGGGCTCATGTTGCTGAACATGAGCTGCGTCTCGGCTATCCCGCCGTTGAGGCCACCAAGAGAGTTGGGATCACCGAAGCCCGGCGTTCCCGAACCATCATGTGGCAGGCCAAATGGCGACGTCCCGGCGGCAGCAGAAGCACCAGGGCCATTATGGCCAGAGATAGCGTGATGGGCAGCCATGCTCGAGCTGCCGTTAGCGCTGCTGGCGACAAAGCCGCCGCCGCTTCCCCCGGGGTCGCCTTGGAGAAGACTGGCGGCCGACCGCTCCAGGCCCTCGGCCATGAGGTGGACGAGGTGCCACCTCCCTACGCCGACGGACCGAAACTGATTCACCAACTTCCCGGCCAGCTCGCTGACGAGGGAGACGTCGACGAGGCCGTCGGCGCGGCGCTTGGTTGCGACCTTGAGCAGGAAGACGCATGCAAACGCCGTCATGGCGTGGAGATACGACGGCATCCCGCGCAGGCCGGCCCGTATGTCTGCGTCCGTCAGGAGGAGCTCGACGATGGTGGTCGCGGCGGCGACGGCCCCGGTGGCGGCGCTGCGGAAGACGACGGGGATGGGCTCCTCTGGAGACAGGCCCCGGAAGACGTGAGAGAACAGATATAGTTTCGCGAAGTGGTAATGGATCAGGGCGCCTTTGGATGGAAACTCGCCGATGGCCTCGAAATTCTCTGCGAGGGGTTGCGACTGTTAGTAACGGCCGGGACGCTCAAAGTAAAAAATAGACTCACTCTTGAGTTCTCCTGACCAAAAGCCGATCCAGTGGTCAAGCTGCTTGCTGAAGGTCGCGATCTGCGTCGAGTATACAGGTGGGATGGCAGAGTTGCCATCTGGTCCAAACAGCTCATGCACGCCAGTGAGGATAATGTGTAGCGCGACCTGGCTGATCAGGCGCCGGTCGTGATCGGTGGCGACGGGTGCTGCCAGGAAATTCTCCCATCCCTGGATGGCGTAGTCCTCCCGCACCAGCGATGGCCGCCCGTACAGGATAGACAAGTGCTTGTCACAGATGTACAGGTTGTACCATATCCGCATGCAGTCTGCCGCTTCTTCCATAGCATCTAAAGAGCCCGCCGCCGCCGCCTGTGCCGAGGTCGGATGGGATGCGCTCTGGCCCTCGCTGCCGTTGACGACGCGGTGGTAGTTGGCCACGAGGTTGACCTCGGTCGCCCGGTGGATGGCAATGCCGGACAAGGTCCAAGACACGTCGCTGAGCCAGTACGAGGCAATGCAGAGGGCTCGCAGATGTTCGCGGTTGATGCGCCTGTCAAAGATGGATCCCGAGACGAGCCTGCGGAACTCCCGGTTGCAGACGGGGTAGATGTGGTTACTGCTGGAGTCGTGCAAGGCCGCCACCGTCAGGATGCAGGCGGTCAGGATGGGGCTTTGGTGGCGCAGGGAGTGGAGCGTCCGCCACTTGCGGCCGATGCGGTAGACGAAGTGGTCTAGCCGTTCTATGTACAGCTGGAAGAGCTTCTCCGCGTCGGCGAGCTGGACCTGGCCTTCGGATATGAAATCGCTGAAGGGCTGCGGTGCGGATGCCGTGCTGCCGTGGTGATGGTGGTGGTTGTGGCTGACCATCATGTCGGCGCCGCCCACGCCGGCGCTCTTATTTTGGCCGTGAGGGCCCGACGCCTGCCCACGCGACACTGTCTGCTCCATCTCGTCCGGCATGGCCTCCGAGGCCCTCAGGGCACGCAGCTTTGTTAGATAGTACACAGACTGCATGGGGATGTCGGGCATGCCATCCTCTGACTGCGGCATCAGCTTGGGCGAGTTGTCTGTAGACGGGCCGACCTCGTCGTGCGTCTCAGCCGCGCCAGAGGCGCTGCCCAGGTTATCGGGACCTGGCCGATCGAGGGAGCTGCGCAGCGGAGGCATAGGCGGCAGCCCCGAGTGGTCACGCATGTGCTGCATGCTGGCATGCAAGGACTCAAGATCGGTGATGATGTCTTGGTGCCACTGGGAGCGCTCGTCCATGAGCATCTGGAGGCTCTTGCTCAGCACGCACGAAAGATTCCTCTCCTTGCATCTCCGGCAAGGTGGAGATCCCTGGTCCATGTGACATCGGATCTGGGCGCGCGGAGAGTTAGCCGTGGTGATTCGGCGACCCGGGAGGGGATGGAGCAGGTGTGTAGACGACAGCGAGCGGGCAGCCGCATCAGTCGACCTGCACCATATCCGAGGTGCATGGAGAGGCACGGCAACGGGTCAAAAGGGACGTGGTGGTGTGGATGGATGAATGGATGGGGATACGAAGCACGGCAGCGGAGGGGGCTCAACGCTGCTGGTAAACAGACATGAGATCCCACGGAGGAGACCTGAAGAATCTCGGTAGTGCGAGGTCGTCTGACGGGCCCATCTGATATCTCCTCTAGAGAACAGGCAAGGGCAGTCAGGCAGCCCGTACTATCTATTGGCTCGCGCGGCACATGCAGTCAAAGGCAGATATGTTGGCCCAGAGAAAACTGGGTCACGGGGAGGAGAATGCTGGAGACTGGAGCGGATTGACTCGCACTTGGGGTGCATCCTGCCTCCATCTCATGGAAGACGGCTCCTGCCGGAGGGAAAGGCAGAACAAGCCGTCGGAAACACGCACCTTCTGCTTACGACACGCAGCGCAGGCCTTGACTTTCCGCGAGATCTCGACCTGCTGCGGCACCAGGGGCTGATGACCTGGGACGGGCGGAGCAGCATGGGGAGATGGCCGCGTCTCGGCCGAGTCTCTCCTCACACTGGCGGCCCGGCCAACC
The DNA here is from genome assembly GCA_003049425.1 of Magnaporthiopsis incrustans. Classification (NCBI taxonomy): domain Eukaryota; kingdom Fungi; phylum Ascomycota; class Sordariomycetes; order Magnaporthales; family Magnaporthaceae; genus Magnaporthiopsis; species Magnaporthiopsis incrustans. The sequence continues at coordinate 17,421 of PYSR01000240.1, forward strand.
GTGATGCTGGCAGCCGACGGCGACGAAGTGTTCATCTTGGCGTGTGGGTGTTGCTGCTGGTTCTGGACCTGGTTTCCGTTCTGAGGGCCAGGCGGTGGCATCGAGTTAGCTGCCGGAGACAGGCCAAAGCTGGTGGGCTGGGCCTTGCGTGGGGTAGAAGCCCCTAGAAAAACATTGAAGCTAGCGGGTCGACGGGAAGACTCACAGTGAGGGGAGCCTCTTCGGCAGGAGCAACCAGGGCGTTAGCATCGTGCCATGTCCGTTTTGACATCGCTCTAATATGGCTGCAGGTTGTGGTGTGCAGCGTTCCCGCTGGCAGCCCAAAAAGGTAGGTACACTTAGTGCCTTAGGTGTGCCTAATGGATTTCAGGCAACGCAGGGCTTTCAGCTGGGAAGAGGTCGCGCAACGGGCGGCAGAGGAAAAAGTGGGAAAAGCAAACAAAGCCATTAAGAAAAAAAAAACCAGAACATAAGAAAAGAGAACAAGGAAAAAAAATAAAATAAAATAAAAAAATAAGGCACTGTCGTTCCAAGCTCTCAGACTTTTGGGACCTGACGGCAGGTAAAATCAAATCTGCGGGGAATGGGCGGAGGGGGAGTTTGGGTATGGACCGCACAGCCAACCGCTGGGCGTGCCGGCCACCAGCGCAGGGTGTAAGGGTTTCTCGAGGCTTGATCGTTGGGCGTCTGGGCAGCCTGAGCTTCTTCCTACCAGTGATCTGGGGCAGGAGCGTCCCGGCAACGGCTGGGGGTGGAGATGATTGATGCGACAGGTGCGGGGCAGCAGGGAAGAGTCGGGTGCAAATTTGGAATGGGGGCCCGGGAACGACGGAGAAATTCGAGAAGGCAGGGGCCTGACTCGCGCGACGCGTCTCTCCCGTCGGCTGGTTTTTCCAGGACTAGTATGTGTGTTCTTGCTTGGGTCGCTTTGTTGGCTGGTTTAGCTTTGCTGTTTGTTTGTCGGTCGGGCTTAAGGATTAAACCCAAGGCCCGACCATCACCACCATATACGGGGGGGGTGGTTGTATACGGGGCAGGGGATCACTGTCTGGGTATGCGCGCTCTCGCGCATAAGCGTCTCCGGGAAACTGCCCAATTAGGCCGTAGCACACACGTGGTGCATGCTTTGATGCGTTTGGTGCTGGAAACAGAAGCTGCAAATAGAGCATCGCGCCTGCTACCCTGCCTGACCTAACCTAACTCGAGGAAGGTACCAGAGAGCATGACGCACGCCTGGACAGGAAAGAACCTACGACCAACCCTAATCACAAGCGAAAACCCAAAATCACCTGCTGCCCTCAGCGCCCGACTTGGCCGCCGCCGCCGGCAGCCTATCCCGCACGTCGTGTCGAACCTTCTCCTCCCCTGTCGGGTATGCGTGCCGCCACATGGTCCAGATGCTGCGCTGGAACAGGTCGTCCATGGACTCGATGCTACGCCCCTTGAGCTCGGGCAGGCAAAAGTATACGAAGACGACGCCGGCGTAGGTCAGCATCGAGTACAGCAGGAACGTGCCGTAGCCCAGGCGCGTCATCATGGTGGGCGTCGCTAGCGTTATGCCGTAGTTGACGATCCAGTTGACGAACAGGCACAGGCCCATGCACACGGACCGGATCCGCGGAGGGAAGATCTCGGCCGCGATCACGTACGGAGCCACCGAGTGCCCAAACGACCATCCGACAGCGTACAGGTAAATGCAGATGATGCCGACAATGCCGCCCGCCGCCGGCGTGCCCGCGGCTCGGTGCTGGGCGGTGGCCCCGAAGCGCACGTAGAGCGCCAGGTACAGCATGGCCGTCGCCTGCACCGTCGCGCCCACCATGAGCGGCAGCCGCCGGCCGATGCGGTCCACGATCACGGTCACGTACACCACCGTCATAGCCATCTTGACGAGCCCGTACACGCCCGTGGTCAGCAGGCTCGACGACCCCGCCGGCACGCCGATCATGGCGAAGATGTCGGGCGCAAAGTAGGTGAGGCTGTCGGTGCCCGTGAGCTTGTGGAACAGGAACAGCGTGACGGCCATGAAGAAGCGCCGTCGGCTGCTCGCGTCGGTGGCCACTTCGCGCAGCACCACGGCGTAGCTGCTGCCGGCCGCCTGCTCCTGCTCCGCATCCACCTGCGCGCAGATCTCCATGGCCTCGCCCGCCACGTACGCGTGGTCCTCGGGCAGCCCGCGCAGCCTAGCCAGCGCCTCGATCCCCTGCCGCCGCCTCCCCCTCGCCACCAGAGCGCGCGGGCTCTCGAGCACGACGAGCGTCAGGAAGAACGTCAGCGCGCCCGGGATCAGCTGCACGCCCACGGCGAGGCGCCAGCCCGCGTCGTCGCCGGGGTCGCGCGCCCACGTGCTGATGCCGTAGTTGACCCAAAAGGCCAGCGCGACCGACGTCACGACCATGAGGGTGTAGGCCGCCGTCAGCGAGCCCCGGATCGACTTGGGCGCCACCTCGGCCAGATACTGCGGCCCCAGCATCGACGTGGCCCCGATGGCCAGCCCGCTGAGCAGGCGGCCGGCGTAGAAGACGCTAAGGTGCGCCACCTCCTGCAGCGAGCAGCCCAGCAGGAAGATGAACGACGCGACCAAGACGGCGCGCTTGCGGCCGAGATGGTCCGACATTGGCGCGCCTAGCAGTGCCCCACCGGATGCTCCCGCTGCCGCCATGGCCGCGATGTTGCCAGCTATAGTAGGCATTCTTTCGTTAAAAACACCCAACACGCCTCTGCATACAAATCGAACCACGAGGAACCGACTCACCACGCTCGTCGCGCTCCGCCTTGGACAGGACGTCCATCCCAAACGCATGGACGAAAGCCGGTAGCTTCAGCACGCCGCCGATGATGCCCACGTCAAGGCCATAGCTGGAGCCCGCAAAGGCCGCCGCGACGGTGAGGACGATCAACTGTCGATTGAAGATCTCTCGGGGATCCGCCCTCCACTCGGGCGCGGCCCAAAGAGAGGTTCCTCCTCCACCCATCTTGCTTTGCCGTCCAAAAGGGGAAAGGAGTGCCTAGTGCTTGGCTTCGCTACGCTGCCGAAGCCAAGACCTGGGGGACCCCGGTTCGGCAGCTTGAGTTGGGGTCGTTTGATGCGTCTTTTTTTCTTTTCTTCAACACGCGACCAGGGGCGGGGAGCAACTGATGGGAACCGAGCGTCAGGGGTAAACAACACCACAGGGGCTTAGCCGAAAACAGAGGGACACGTCCCGGCGGCGAGCTCCTTTTCATCTTTATACGTCCTGGAAGCTTTCCGCCCTTTTCCCATTTGCCGATTTCTGATCATCTCTCACGACTCAAACCGGCGTGCAGAAAAGTCTACATATTAACTCGAAGGTTAAGCCGAATGCTTTAACCTCTTTAGGGGCGGCTATACCACGTTCCAGCTGAAGATAGGAAAATCGTCCGACTGGGCTAATACAAAGCGACCTTGGAACTAGGTGCCCCTGTGTTTGTATCGAAGCATATGAAAACTTTGCGACTCGAGTTTATTTTTTTAAATTTTAATTCGAGCCCCGACCGTTAACCGCTAACCCAACCGTAACCGCTAGGAAAGAATAATAGCTCCTGTTTCCAGCGGTTCGAATGATGCAAGCTGCTATTTGGGGCTTTTTTTCTTGTTATGGCAGGTGAGCGTTAAAATGTGTAAACAAATTTTGTTGTTGTCGGCGAAGTGGGGGTGACATTAGGGCACGCTTTAGTGGATGGAGCACCCGTGCGCAGGTCCCAGGTACCCACACGGCAGCTGGGTGGCGGCAGCCCTAGCCCTTGCAGCCGTTATGAGGCTTGATGGTACTGTAATTGGAGCGTGTTATCCACACATGTTTCATTCCTGCTTGTCCATATTTGGGATGCAAATCGGGGGAGGTAAATTCGCTTCTCTCATCCGAGGTGACATCTCTTCGTATCCGCAGGCGCTGTGCAACCACGAGTCGCGTGTGACCTTGCGGAGAGAAGGCCGAACAAGGAGGAGCCAGGCTCCACCAGAGGGGTAACTGTGTTAGAACCGGGCGCGGGGTGGTAGCGGCGAGCCGGAGCTCAGAATAGGCCTTTCAGCGTTTTGGGGGCCGACGGGTCCTGTTGGCGATATCGAGACGCAGGCACGACAATGTCATAGCCTGTCCGTACTAACGAAACGTCCAGCCATATTACATACAGCGGAGGCCCAAGTGGGGAAACATCACGTGTGGTTCCTCGTGACGTTGCCAGGATATCCTTTTAGGGCGCACCCGCGAACTGGGCCGTAGATGGCTTCTTTTTCCGTCCACTACAGACACAGAGAGATCGCCCCAGGCGATTTTGACTGATTTGGAACGGATCGCGCATTATGAGATGATCCTGGTTTACGTTCCTCTTCACCCTTGATCACCTTGATGCGATAAGCCGTTCTCTGACCCCAAGACCCGGCAGCCTCACTGGCCCGGTGCTCCCTCACCAACGAAGAACAGTCTCCGGACGACTACCTATCCAGCAGCCGCCAGCCATGATTCACTTCCACCCAGACCTGCGGGTCGTCGACGGCCCCAAGCGGGAGGAGAACTACATCCAGTCCTCGACCGACCAGGTGCACGCGTCGAACCTGCTGGTGCTCGACAGCGGCGAGGTGCTCTGCGCCTGGTTCGGCGGCTCCATGGAGGGCGTGTCAGACATCTACATCTGGCTGGCCCGGCTGGCCCCGGGAGACGCGGGCTGGTCCGAGCCCATGCAGGTGTCGGACGACCCGGCCCGCAGCGAGCAGAACCCGGTGCTGTTCGAGGACCCGCGCACCAAGAACCTGTGGCTCTTCTACACGGCCCAGGAGCACGGCGCCCAGAACAAGTGCCTCGTACGCCGCCGCGTGTCGACCGACCAGGGGCGCACCTGGTCCGAGGCCCGAGAGGCCTTCCCGGACCGCGGCGTGTTTGTGCGGCAGCCCATCATGGTGCTGCCGGACAAGGAGGGGCCGGGGAGGGACGTCTGGGTCCTGCCCGTGTTCCACTGCCGCGCCGAGGAAGGGGTCGAGTGGGTCGGCAACGACGACATCGCCGCCGTCAGGTACTCGGCCGACGGCGGCGAGACGTGGGCGGAGAGCGTGGTGCCCGACTCGCGCGGCGCCGTGCATATGAACACCCGGCCGGACCCGAGCGGCGGCTGGGTCGCCGTCTTCCGCAGCCGCTGGGCCGACAGCATCTACGTGTCGCGCTCGCAGGACTGCATCGCGTGGTCCAAGCCCGAGCCGACGGAGCTGCCGAACCCCAACTCGGGCATCGGCATGGCCGTCACCAAGAGCGGGAGGCTCGTGCTGGTCTACAACGACTCGCGCGCCACGCCCGGCATGCCGCGCCGCGAGGGGCTGTACGACGATATCGAGACGGCGGACGGCCGCAAGCTCAGGAAGCAGGCCGTTATCGACGGAAAACCAGCCATCTGGGGCACGCCGCGGTCCAAGCTGACGCTCGCGACGTCTGACGACGGCGGATGCACGTGGAAGACGCAGGGCGTGCTCGAGGACGGCGACGGGTTCTGCTTGACGAACAACTCAAAGAACCAGAGGAACCGCGAGCTGAGCTACCCCAGCATCGCCGTGGGCGCCGACGGCACCATCCACATTGCCTACACGTTTTGGCGGATGAGGATAAAGTACTGCAGGATCAAGGAGGAGTGCTTGCAGTAGGATCTGTGCACATCATTAAAGGAAAAAACAAATGACAACTTTTCTTCCCCCGTAGCTGTTCGTCCTCACTCATACACCTCGAATCCCACAAGATCAGGCGCAAACCCAGACCCAGCGATGCCGGCAAACTCGACCTCGTTGCTGCCCTCGCCGGCCCTGAAGCCGTCGAGCCGGATGTTGAGCCTGCCCGTCTCGGACCAGTCGTTGCCGCCGAGCGGGAAAGCCCAGCGCTTGGCGGGGCCGCCGTTGACGCGCACCGTCATGTTGCGCGTGCTGGTTCCCCAGCCCCAGGCGCTCTGGAAGGCGTAGTCGTAGTTGATGAAGTCGACGCCGACGTACTTGGCCCCGCCCGTCGCCACGCTCACGTTGGCGAACCGCACGCGCGCCTGCTCGCCGACGTTGCCGACTTTGCGTCCCACGGGTTGGCAGCCGTGTTTGGTGTCCGCGCAGGACCGCAAGACTGCGCCCCCGCTCAGCGTCGCCGCCGTGACCGGGTGGTACAATCCTTTGGTGCTGGGAGACGCCGCCGCGGTGTCGCCGAGCACCAGCAGCTTGAGCTCGTGCGCGGCGAGAGACACCTCCCGCGTCCCTGAGACAGCGCCCAGGTCCGCGGCGGCCCAGACGTCGCGCGCGCTGCCTGCGGACTCGATGCCCAGGAACGCCAGGTCGAGCGGGACGGTCTGGGATTCATTGCGCCAGTTGGCGACGCCGACCACCTTCCTACCTCCGGACAAATCGCCCACCCAGACGTCCCACTCCTCCTCCGTGTACCGCAGCACCAGCCTCGCAGCCTCCGACAACGGATCCTGGTTCAGCGCAATGACCTCCTTGTTCCGCATGATGTCGAGCGACGCCCGCGGGGTGCGGTCCCCGTCGACGACGGCGCCGATGTGCAGCGGCGACTTCATGATGGCCCACATTCCGAAATGGAAGCGCTCTTCCTGGAACGACAAGCCGCCCAGCCCGACGACCAGCATGTCCAGGTCCGCGTAGGCGCCCGGGCGGCTGTGGCGCGCGTGAGGGACGGCCTGGTTGACGATGCGCCAGATGCTGCGCCAGCTGGCGTAGATGTCGTTGCTCATGCGCCAGCTCTGGCCTGTGGCGGCCGCCCACTCGGGCACGTTGTCGCCGATGCCCCATTGGCAGAGCCAGTAGGCGACGTCGCGGCCGGTCTGCTTGAGCAGCCTGCCCATTTTCAGGAAGCGCGCGGGGCTCTTGGCTTCGGCCGAGTCGGAGTCGACCATCACCGTGCGCGAGGTGGCGTAGCAGTTGTCGTATCTTTTTTTCCGCCGCCCGTTCACCGTCAGCGCTTTGTATCTTATGCTGCTATTTTGACAACTAATTCACTGTAATCTTGGTGTCGACACTCACTTGAGCGAGTCCCCTCCCCACTCCGCAAACGACTCCGCATCAACCTCTTCGAACCCCAGGGACGCGGGCAGGTCGGTGCTCCCGCACTGCAGATACCCGGCCCCCGAGTAGAGCCCGAACTTCAGCCCCAGGCCGTGCACAAAGTCACCCAGCGCCCTCCCGCCCGACGGAAAGCGGGTCTCGTTCCACTGCAGCCGGCCCTGGGCGTCCCGCTCGCGCCCGTTCCAGCCGCAGTCGACGGTCACGGTCCGGTAGCCCAGGTCCCGGAAGCCGAGGTCGACGAGCCCGCGCGCGCTGGTCTTGATGTGCTCCTCGGACGGGGAGCACCCGAAGGTGTTGTAGCTGTTCCATCCCATCGGCGGCGTCGCCGAGGCCAGGGACCAGGCCAGGGTCGCGGCCAGGGCGATGTGGCTGCGGCGGAAGGACGTCGGTGCCGGCATTTTGACTTTGTCGCGCGGTAAGGTCTAGCCTCCTGCTCGAGCTGAGAGACGGGATGTGGGCAATTTTTGGTTGCTTCTTTTTGTTTTTCTTTTCTTTTTTTTTTTTCAATGTGTTCCCGACATACGAAGCCTTGTGAACTGGCGCTTCCCCTCCCATCAGCTCCTTGGGTTACATTTTCCCGGCCGGGATGCAACCTTGCACCCGAACCCTCGCCAAGCCCAAGAATGAGGCGCGGATGCTCAGTGGTGCGCTTGGCGGACGTGCCGTTTTCCCCGCCCGGCCCCGGCCTGTCCATGCCGACCCGTCGATGCGGCCCAGTCGGGAGGCCGGGTCGGGTCGCTGGGTAAATTAGCTGCGTAGATTCCAGGCACGCGGGCACAACTACGGCCCTATTTTCTCCCGAGTACGTGATAATTTTTCCGTCGCTGGGCTTGCACGTAGGAGGCTCTATGGGCTACCTATGTTAGAGCATCGTAACCCCTGTGTGTGGCTCCGTAAAGGTATTGCTCAATTTTCCTTGCTCCCGATACGGTAGAACTAGACTGACACGAAGAGAGCTATTCGCACTGACGATCGCTTAGTCGCCTTCTCGCCTCTAGACCATGCCGAGATATCACGCCTCTGGGCCGCAATAGCGGTGCTTAGCATGCTCGGATCATAATTAGCGTCTTTTAGACATTCCAGCACTGGCGGCCCATACCCGCTTGGGTACAGCTGGTTCCGTTCAACAGATAGGCGTCGGCCTTGTTGCTATTTATGGCTTCTCCCGAAAGTCAACACCCGCTTTTAAATCGGCGTACGCCCGCGACGTCTAAGCGGCATCGGGTGTGACCGCCGATTTGACAAGGATAACCCTAACCCGAGTACACTTTGACGACGGTGCTGCTGCCTCGGCTCAGTAGAGGCTCAAAAATAAGCCGAATGAAACGCCAGAAGAAGCGTAAATGCCGAACAAAAAAAAAAAAATAACCTCTGGCAGGACCAAGTCGCTGCGTCGCCTCCCTGGCGCCATTCAGACTTCACGAGCGAAGGCTCCGGCGAGAAGACCGTGTGCTGGGACCCACAAATTCCCCACGGACAGCAGCGAGCCAAACGTTATCACAGAAGTGGTGACCGACCCGACCAATCCGAGACTTCACCGTTGAAGGCCATGCTCAGAAGCGTCACATGGAAAACACGCGGCTGAGACGGTTTGATGTCCGCGCCAGCCGACGTGTCTCCAAGGAGACGCGGCCGAGGCCAAGCGACGGCCCTTGGCAGGCCCCTGGGAGGGGACGGAGATGGAGCTTGAGGTGGAGCGGAATGCGCTGCCGTTCCCCTCTCTTTTCGGTTGGAGACGGAGAAATCTCCATCACGAGCCAAAGGAAAAAAGAGAAGGCAGGCGCGGGTTGGGCTGCGGCGGCGTTGGGATGGCCCGGGTAGAGCTCCCCGTCTGGTAATATCGCGGCCCATTAAGACCGGACAAACGACCCGGGTTGGTCGGTGTAAGCTGGGGATTCGGGATCGTCCCTTCCTCTGTGTAACCTTTCGTCTTTACATGTGTCGTGACGTCTTTGTCTGCTATATGATATCCCCCGCTCGTGCCGCCTTCTAACTTTCTCTCTCTCTCTCTCTCTCGCCGCCCACGACGTCGACATCCCGCAGACAAATATGGCGACGACAAACATGCCCTTGACCGCCACCGAGCTGAGCAGACACCAGTCGGCCCAGGACTGCTGGATCGCCGTACACAGGAAGGTCTGGGATGTCACAGACTTCCTCGGCGAGCACCCTGGAGGCTCTGCAAGTATGCTCGTCTCGTCCTATTCTCTGAGCCGCAGAAGGAAGCGCAATGCTGACAACACACGACGCAGTACTCTTGCGGTATGCCGGCAAGGATGCGACGGCCGCCTACGACGACATCCACGCGCCGGGCATTCTAGAGGAGACGCTGAGCCCGGACAAGTTCAAGGGCAACTTCACCTCGGCCAGCACCGACACGGCTCCGCCGGGTGCCGAGATCGAGGTTGAGCAGCAGCAGCAGCAGCACTACCACAAACCAGACCTGTTCTCGTGCATCAGCGCCGCGGACCTGCGCGAGGTGGCGGCGCAGACGCTCACGCCCAAGGCCTGGGCCTTTTACTCGTCGGCGGCCACGGACCTCAACACGCACGCGTGGAACCAGTCGTTCCTGCGCCGCGTCATGCTGAGGCCGCGCGTGCTCCGCGACGTGGCCGAGACCAGCATGCGGCGGCGCGTGCTGGGCGTCGAGAGCGCCGCGCCCTTCTTCATCAGCCCCGCCGCCATGGCGCGGCTGGCGCACCCGGACGGCGAGCTGGCCCTGGCGCGCGGGGCGGCGCGCGAGGGCGTGATCCAGTGCATCTCCAACAACGCCAGCTTCCCGCTCGCCGCCATCGCGTCGGCCGCCGACGACATGCCCGCCGGCGAGCGGCACGAGCTGACGGGCCCGCCGGGGGCGCAGGACTTCTTCTTCCAGCTGTACGTCAACTCGGACCGGGCAAAGACGGCCGAGCTGCTCCGCGGGGCCAGGGGCCTCGGCGTGCGCGCCGTCCTGGTGACGGTGGACGCGCCGGTGCCGGGCAAGCGCGAGGCCGACGAGCGCATCGCGGCCGAGGCCATGGCGTCGGCCGTGTCGGGCGCCGTGGCCGGCAACGACAAGAAGGGAGGCGGCATGGGCCGGCTGATGGCGCAGTACGTCGACAAGCGCCTGGTGTGGGACGACATCGCCTGGATCAGGGACGTGTCGGGCCTGCCCGTCGTGCTCAAGGGTGTGCAGAGCGCCGAGGACGCGCGCCTGGCCGTGCGCTACGGCTGCGCCGGCGTCCTGCTCAGCAACCACGGCGGCAGGTCGCTGGACACGGCCCAGCCCGCCATCCTGGTGCTGCTGGAGCTGCACAAGCACTCGCCCGAGGTCTTTGACCAGCTCGAGGTCATGATCGACGGCGGCTTCGAGCGCGGCTCCGACATCCTCAAGGCCATCTGCCTGGGCGCCAGCGCTGTGGGCATCGGCAGGCCGTTTTTGTACTCGCTCGCGTACGGCGAGGAGGGATGCGCACATCTTATCCAGAGTAAGTTTACCTGCCTGCATCTAACCCACCCGCCGGCAGGGCATGCATTGCTGACTGGCCGCAGTCCTCAAAGACGAGCTCGAAGTGTCGATGAAGCTTTGCGGCATCAACTCCCTGGACGAAGCACACCCCGGGCTGGTCAACACGGCCGACATCGAGCACCTCGTCCAATCGGCATCCGAGCACCCCTGGATCCGCTGGAAGCCCAGGTCGCGGCTGTAATTTTTCCCTGGTCCGGTACACCTGTAACTCGTGATGTTCTTCTTTATCCCGGCGTTGTCTGTAACCTACGGTAATCGTGCCAGCCGCGTCTCTGGCTGGCTTCTGTACATACTACCACAATGCTGCCTGCCATAGCGTACTGAATTTGGATGTCGTCTACACCGCCAAGCCAGGAAGTGGAGTTGGACATTGCTAGCGCACGCCACAATGCGGGTAGGGCGCTTTCCCCCTGACATCCAAGGCGACGCTAAAGAGTGACCGGATGAACGCCACAATCTCGGTTCGGCCAAGGGTCCGAGTCAGACTCCCTTTTGCCGTCTTTCCGTGCCTCATTTTCTCCAACGAGCCGATATTGATGCATCATTGCGAGAGACGCCCGAGACTAGCAGGGCAGGGACGCGTGGCAGCGTTGGTCCCTTGGATCTGCTGGCGTCACCCCGCGAGCCTGCGTTACTAATTCCCCTGAAGAAAAGAAAGTTCCGGCGGGCTGGGCCGGCGAGAAGCCCGGCAAAGGTCTCGCGCCCTCGCCCGCGAGGGTCGTCGGCACTTGGCATTTCCATCCCCACAGCTCGGCACGCAGTGGTCCCCGCCCCGGGCAATTTAGGGCCGCGATGGGGGCCGTGACCTGAGTTTGTTGGCGGGGCTCCCGCCTCGTCTTTGGCAACGTCGCGCGCCGGGCCTTGGAGGGCGGACCGTGCGATGGAGGAACCGAGTTGATGCTGGTTTTACGCTCTGCTCTTTCAGTAGAACGCCTCATTTTGCCTCGCTGGAGAGAAGCACAGCATCACCTGCACCGACCAGCATAGCCCGCAATGCCCGCCTCGTCAATCGCCGCCAAGGCCCGGCCCCTGCCGCAGGGCGTCTACACGCCCGTGCTCACGCTGTACAAGACGGACGCGTCGCAGGAGATCGACTACGACGCCATGCGCCTGCACGCCCGCCACCTGCTGCGCTCCGGCCAGCACGGGCTCGTCTATCTAGGCACCAACGGCGAGCTGCCGCTGCTGGACCGCGCCGAGAGGATAAAGATCGTGGCCATGGCCCGCGAGGCCGTCGCCGACGTCGGCCTGCCCGCCGACTACCCCATCGTGGCCGGCGTCAGCGCCCAGAGCACGAGGGAGACCATCCTGTGCGTGCGCGAGGCCGCCGAGGCCGGTGCCAGCTTCGGCCTGCTGCTGCCGCCCAGCTACTGGGCCAAGGCCGTCACGCCCGACGCCATGCTGGCCTACTACCGGGAGGTCGCGGACGCGAGCCCGGTTCCTATTGTTATCTACAACGTGAGCCTACCGTCCTCTTTTCTCTTCCCTCCTCGTACAAACGCAACCGCTAACTTTACCACCTGACGTCCCACCCAGTTCCCCGGCGTCACGGGCGGCATCGACGTCGACTCTGACCAGATCGCCGCGCTGGCCGAGCACCCCAACATCGTGGCCGTCAAGCTGACGTGCGGCAACGTCGGCAAGGTCGTGCGCCTGGCCTCCAAGTTCTCCCCGGCCCAGTTCGGCGTCTACGGCGGCTCGGCCGACTACCTGGTGCCCACGCTCGAGGGCGGCGGCGTCGGCTGCGTCACGGGCATGGGCAACGTCTTTCCGCGCGCCACCGCCCGCGTGTACGACCTGTGGCGCAACGGCGAGAAGGACGAGGCCAAGAGGCTGCAGGAGCTGGTGGGCAACGCCGAGTGGGCGTGCAAGAAGGGCCTGGCGCTGACCAAGTTTGCCACCTGGCACTTTGTCGGGAGGAAGCACCTGGGCATCGAGGAGAGGGGGGCGTTTGTGCCGCGGAAGCCGTATCTGGAGCCGGGCGAGGCGATGAGGGAGTGGACGGTCAAGACGATGCAGGTGCTTGAGGAGGCTGAGGAGGCGATCCCGCTGAGGAACTTCAAGTGATGGAGTTGGCAGGATGGCTGTTGATTACGTCATGCTCTACTCTACGGTTAAAAGACTTGCATGCAGAAGCGCTTGGCTTGTTAACTACTTGAGATGGGCAAATCCTTAGGGGCAAGAAGAACTCATGTGTCCGAGGCCGAGAGTCGGGAGTGCCTTGGATATGTCGTCAGGGGTGTCTCCCGCAGGAGGTGGGAAATTCCTCTGCGTGATGAGCAATGCGCAAGTGAGGAGGTTTCGTTCAACGCTCGTGGAGTGTAAGGGAATTTGTCCACAAAACAGGGAGCTAGAACGGACGAACTCATGCATCTAACCATGGACAGGTCGTTTGGTTGCTTTCTGTCCTGAGGCCCGGCTGGCCTGGGACCGGAATCGAGCATCCGCGACACGGCCCTTACGGGACGCTTCGGTGCGCGTTAATTAGCAAAGATATCCAGACCTGGGGATCGCCCGTCGTTCAAGCCACGGGGAGAGACGTAATATGGATCATGGTGCTTCAACAGGCTGGCGTACGAAAGGATATCACAATAGCCACGCATCGCGCCAGAGCCTCACTCCCGGACACGTGGCGGGCAAAGCACGTCGGCCTCCCCGTGCGGTTCCGCGAAGGATCCGGGTTTTCTCGTCCTCTCGAGCACCTGCAGCTGCATCCGCCGTAGCCGACCGTCTTGTGACAGCGGCTCGGTGTTCTAAATTTACCTCGCTGGTAATATGTCTCGATAGGGTAACGACCTTGCCGCAACCCCGAGTCGCAGAGGTTTCCTAGTTTGTGCGCTGCTCAGGAACAGGGGTCAAGGTGGAGTGACGGGACAGTTCACAGCTTGGACAGGCAGGTATGACGTCACGTCGACGACACGGGGGTGAGGATATCGATAAGGATGAAGTCACGTTGCAGAGCAGAGGATCCCTCCAGACCAAGAATAGTGAAGCGACGGACACCTTTTCTCAGCTGTGACTGGGTTGAGTGTGAAAGCATTGGGGGCTTTGAACGGCCAACCAGAGCCTTGAATACGTCTTTGATAGCCGAGCGCGTTCCAGGCCGGATCCTTCCTCCTCGCTTGGAACGACGCTGCTCGCTCCAGGGATGGCGACGGACGGTTGCTATAAAAAGATTAAGCTCAGGGAGGTGGCTGCGGGAGGTTCCCCAAAGCAGGCTGGGAGGCCCAGCAGGGGATGGATGCGGGGACGCGGCTGAACGTGGGGTCCGAAAGATTGATGATGCTCTGCCTTGCCGTGTCGAGAGATTGGAGGATGTGCGATGGGTATCCCAGCTTCTCGGGTCGTGTCTGGAGGTGCGGCCCTTGGTCTGCCCAACGTCGGTGGCGTCGTGATGGGGTGGGACGGGGTGGGTGCATGTGGTCGCGTGCAGCCTCACCCGTTGGTGTTGGTGGGCGGGAGGGCCCTCGCGCGCCTGTCAAAGACGGCTGCGTCTGCGTCACCGGGCCGGTTGGTCGTCCGTGCCGCCCCAATCCGTCCGTCTCCTGTCCGGGGAATTATTAATTATACATACATACACGGTACGGCTGAGCGTTACGCGTTGCCCGTTGCGGCGACATGTTGCAAGTCCCCATTTTTGGAAAGGGTGCGTGTTTCGGTAGATTGATTGAGCTGGAGAGATGGGTGTGGCACTGCCATTTCCGCGGGCATGGAGTATGACTGCTGGAGCTGGTGGTGGTGGTGGTGGTGGTGGAGGTTGTGTTCGTAGGGCTGCAGGTCTGCCTGCCTGTACTGGTGGGTTGACAAAATTAGACGTCGCTTCGGTGGGAGTCAGGTTGGCGGCATAGATCAAATTGAGGAAATCGATTGTGGCCTGCCATAGGTGGAAGGAGCAATTGAGTCCAGCCATTGAGGAGTCCCGCGCGGGGTGGCGGCGAGAAAAACAGCAAAAAGGCGGCAGCAGCAAATCGAGCGGCGCGAGCATCAATCTGCTGCTATTCCTGACCGCAACTGATCCAGCCACCCAACAATCCAGCAATCCAGCCCCACGGGCCCGGCATCTGCGTCTGCGTCTCGTCTGCGTCACATCGTGCTTCTCTGCTCGGTCAGCTGGTGCAGGCTCCCACATAACGGGGTGCCCCGTCGCCAAAGTGGCCTCGGGCGCGGCGTGCCTCGACCATCAGGCGCCCAGGGCATTTTTGTGCCCACACCGCTGCTGCGGCCAGCACGAGGCTTCCCCTTGGGCGTTGTGCTGTGCAAATAAGGCCGGGCCTGGGTTGCCCCGACTGTCAAATGAGTCGAAAAAAAAAAATGGATCCCCAGCACCAGCCGCCAGGCATCTAACTTTGACCATTTGCGGGTAGCGCCGGCAGCGGTTTTTCCAGGGCAGACCAGACGAGATGGGCAATTCCACTGACGAAGGATTCGCCCCTGGTTGCGGCTCTTGCCAAGCTCGAGCGAGCGGAAAAGGCGCGATTCGATCTGAACCGCCGTTCTTGGTCTAAATTAGCATCTCGCCAAAAGGCGAAAAGAGCCCCCAACACGGTCGACTATCGGATCAAATCCCAGTCGAGGCGTCCAGCGATCACAACACAGAGAGCACAGCTTGTCCAGAATTGGATCAGGCTCGCTCGCGCCGCAATCCACACTGCCCTCGTCGGCGCTGCAAGCTCTTGCCGATGACGCTCAACTGTTGGTGGGGGGGGCACCCTCGCCGCCCCGGGGCATCGCGGCGGTGGCAGGAGTGACAGCCCTGTGCTGGGGCTAGAGCCGGCTCTCGAACCCGAACCTTCGGTCGACCACCCCCCGTCCAGTGCCCATACGCCCTCCTGTCAGAGCGCTCGCAGGCGTCGGCCTCCCTGGCTCGGTGTCGGGGCGCGGCCTGGGCCTGTCATGTCACTCCTCAGCTGCCCGTGTCTCGGTCAACAGCCTGCGTAAGATTCAGGCAGCACTTCAGAGTCAACCATCAACCTGGGGCCAGAAAAAAAAAGGCATACTGCTGCGACACCCAACACCCAGCGGCCCAGACGGCGGGCCAGCGATATCCACCGGGGCAGAATAAGAATCATATAGGAGCCTCGTCCGTCATATAAGATGCTGCATCGGGTCTCTCGATTGTCTCTTGCGGAAAGTCTTATCATCGTCAACCATCACATTGCACAGTTTCCAAGACATCACCACACCACTCGACCAAGTGATTCACACGACACACTGCACACTTGTCTCCCTTGAACCAATCCGATCCCGCCCGCTTACTGGTGCCGTCTGTCACGTCATCCAGTCCCTGTTCGAGATGCGCCTGAGTGCTCCCGTTCGAACCGCGCGCCGGGGCCAAGTCCGCATTCGCTCGGTGCAGCAGGTCATCGAGCTGGACGCCGGGAGCGACAGCGGACGCACGTGCGGCACCTCGTCCCTGTCGCCCTTCTCCTTCTTCTCCTCTTGCGCCTCCGAGGGCAATGTCGCCTGCCCCACGGCCGTGCACTCGGTGGCAGCCCGGATGGCCATCGTGGTTCCCTGCATGAATGAGGAGGCCTCCACCATCGAGGGTGTCTTGTCCGGCATCCCCCACGACAGCCTGGTCATTCTGGTCTCCAACAGCCACCGATCCGGGCCGGGAGGCGACGCTTACGCCCGCGAGGTCGAAGTGCTGGACCGCTTCTGCCGCGTCAGCCGTCGGTCCGCAATCTCCATCCACCAGCAGGACCCGGGCCTCGCCAAGGCCTTTAGGCTGGCGGGCATGCCCGACATCGTCGACCACAACGGAACGGGCCTCGTCTGGAAGGGCAAGGGCGAAGCGATGCTCCTGGGTACCGCGCTGGCGGCAGCGACTGGCCGGAAGTATGTGGGCTTCATCGATGCGGACAATTTCGTCCCCGGGTCGGTGCGAGAGTACTGCGAGGCCTTCGCCGCCGGCCTTCACCACGCTCAAGGAGGGCGGCAGAAGGGCATGGCCATGGTGCGTCTCAGCTGGCGGTCCAAGCCCAAGGTTCGCGATGGCAAGCTCGAGTTTAGCAAGTCGGGCCGGAGCTCGCGCATCACCAACCGCTGGCTGAATGCCCTGTTAATGGCCCAGGGAGAGGCGGAGGAGGAGGATCGCGACATCATCGCGACGGGCAACGCCGGCGAGCACGCCATGTCCCTGGAGCTCGGGATCAAGATGAGGTTCGCCAGCGGCTTCGCCGTGGAGCCGTTCCAATTCCTCGACATCATGGAGCAGTTCGGCGGCGGCATCGGCTCTGTCCCGCCAACAAAGGAGAAGACGACGACGACGCAAAACCACCGGCGGCGGCAGCACGACCAGCCGCCACTCGTCCAGGTCCTCCAGATCGAGACCCGCAACCCGCACTTCCACCAGGACAAGGGCGACGAGCACGTCCGGGACATGTGGGCCCAGGCGCTGGGCGTGATCCACAACTCACCCGTGACGCCGCCGCCGCTTAAGCAGCAGATCGCGGCCTTCATGATGGAGAACAAGGCACTGCCAGCGGGCGAGATCGCACCAAGCCCGCACCAGACGCGCGTGTACCCGCCGGTCGAGTCGCTGATCCTGCCTCGCCTCTGGGCCGTCCTGTGCGCGGACGCGGCCTCGCTGAGCATGTTCGGCGACCCCCTGACCGGGGGTGTGGCCGAAGCGTCCGAATCGACGCTGGGCGTGGCGACGCTGCTCAATGGCGTCAAGGAGCGGCTTTGGCACACGGTCCGGCACATGCTGCTCAAGACGCACAGCGGGGGCGTCCGCCTTGGCTCGCCGTAGTGGGCAGCAGGGCACGCGATATCTGAGAGAGAGGACGATAGCGAATGGATGGGTTGCCGACGAGGCAACTGGGCAACGAGGCCACAAAAACACTGCATGCGCTGGCCGCACAAACTAGACTAGACGATGGAACTCAGGTACCTAGAGGGCTGCATGTGATCAATACTGATCGGGCGTTTGGCGTTATGGCGAATTTTGGATATCTGAACTCAATACAAATTATTTTTCACTGCCTCCCTCCTCACCGAAGAAACAAGCGTGGCCGCGAGTAGCGTGCCGATCTAGTCACGGCGTTGATTAGGTAGATTTGGCCTCGAGTTCGGACATCGTCCGATGTTTCTCGTTGACAGCTCGCCAGGACACCGCTCTGGCGTATCCTTGTCGTAAATATTCGCAGGGATTGGATGGACCTGATCCTTCCGTCGCGCGGCGCGGTTCGCGGGGTGAGAGTGGAGCAGACGTTCAGCTCACCAAAATAACCCAGCTCAGGTTCCAGGGAGCGTTAAGGATCGCGATGGCGATGAGGATCGCGAATGGAAAGCACGGGGCTGGAGCCTGCACGTCTCCACCAGTTTGCCACCCCACAACTCCACTTCGGTCTCGCTCAGTCCAGCGTGCCAGCGTAACCAGAACGATGGGCCATGGCGATTCCTTCAACGCTGCTGTATGGAGGCGCCTGTTCTTGTGCAGACACATACGCGAAGCAAGGGCAGTGAGTGATCTTCCTTTACCCTCCCTTCGGCTCTCGGACATTGCTGGCACACGTTAACCCATTGCGACCCTAGTGTCCAAACTATTGAATCTCCCTGCATTGAAATCCACCACTCAGCACCGCCGTACGCGCCGGTGGCGTCTCGACACCACACGCGAGGAGCATTCCCTCCCTACTCGCATGATTTCCCCGCTCTGCCATCATATTGGCACCACGGCCGCGGCTGCAAGGTCCTTCCGCCGCCACCACACCAGTTCCAGCGTAGCAGCTTCACGATGCAAGAGCCTTGCCGCACCGGTCGGCAGGTTCCCGCTGCTGGGCGGGTCCCAAACTTTAATCGCCGAGCACGCGGTCCTTTTGTTCCGACAGCACGAACAGCTTTCCTTCCGGGGCATGGCGGGCACGGACGTGGCGCGGATGGCTGCATGCGTGCATGGCGTTCTAACCCAGGACGAACTGGACCGGTTCGGTGGCATCAACGAGACTCCCGCCCACCCCCTTTGCGTGAAGCGACGCCATGATGCCCTTCTCGCGATATAAATACATGAAGCCGCAGCTTTCCAATACCTTTTCGCGGGCCGTAGCCGTAGCTCTATGGTCACTCTCAATTCCCTGAACCGACTATTCTCGAGCAGCACTGCTTGCTCTCTGGCATCTCACAATCCACCAAGCAGCCCTCTCCTCTCCCCAGTCCTTACAGCTCCTGACCATGAAGCCCATCACCATCATCGCCACCCTCTTCGGCGCCTCCTTCGCCCTCGCAGCCCCAACCAGCTCGGACCCGTGCCGCGCCCAGGACCCGCCCACGGTCGACGAGGTCAAGGCCGTGCTCGGCCAGTTCGGCGCCCTCGTCGCCGCCCGCCGCGTGAACGAGACGCTCCCGCTCTTCACGCCCGACGCCACGTGGTGGGTGGTGGGCGACCCGGCCCGCGTGCCGTTCTCGGGCGAGTGGCCCGCCAGCCAGCGCGCCGCGTCCGCCCAGCGCAGCTTCGACGCCTTTGCCGAGTTCCGCACCTCGACCGTCTCGGCCGTGTTCACGCCCGACCGCTCCGTGCTCGAGGCCCACCTCGAGGGCACGCGGCCCGACGTGCCGGCCTTTCCGCTCTACAAGCAGGACATTGCGCTCGTGTTCACGACGGTGCGGGACGCGAGCGCGCGCTGCGACGTGAAGATCAGGACGATTAGGGAGTACTTTGACCTTGTCACTTTGATGGCTTATGCGGAGGCTACGGGGTTGAAGCCGTGATGGCTCAACGGGCGTCTGTTCTTTCCCTTACGTAGTTGATAAATCCGAACCTGCATTTAGGTCATTGTTCTTGCAGAAAACTTGCCCGCGCAGAAAGAGATGGTGTGCTTCATCTCGAACAAGCGCTAGACGTATTCCAGGGTGTTGTAGTAACTTTATCTGCTGCCAGCCCTGATCTTCTATTGGTACCCTGCCCATATCTTCAGCCTCTGTCTCCTGAATGGCCTCCCTTTAACGCCTGGGAAGCGTCGAGCTTTCAGTGCTGCTCTGCCTGGCGGGTGCAACCTCACACGCTCGGGGACAGTCGTTCCCCGTGTACTCCCCTTGATCCTCGCCGGGTCGGCAATCCGGCTGAGGTTCCGACAGGCATGGTCCGGATGTTTTGTTGACCGTGGCATCGCGGATAGAGCTGTAGCTGTGGCGGGTATGTCTTGTGATGATGTCAGCTACCTATGGGCATCAGAAGAGACTGTTTATACGCGGCTGGACGCAGCTCCCTCTACGGCCGCCGATGGCAAGGCGGAGCACCTCTTCACCGTGCCGCCCCTTTTCACCTTCTAATTGCCGCTTTTTTACGGGTTTAGTGACTCGATTTGTCGCCTTTGCTGGCAACCAATCCAGAGGTTGGCTCGTCGGCAAGAGGGCGCGTCCCCAATTGGAGCTCCTACGGTTTTTTCGCATACAAAATGCAGTTTCATCACGCCATAAACCATAATACATATACGGGTTTACACCCTATCCATTCTTAACATTTGAAATCTTTCCGTGCCGAAGTTATCTGTAACCTGACGTTTCGGGGGAGGGTGCAGAATTTTAGGTGGTGAGTTTACAGGTGGGTGATTGGTGGCTAAGCAGCTGTAATACAGCGCCTGGCAGCCTTGGGGCCCACTAAATGTGACTCCGAGTCCGAAATTTGAGTTGCGTTTTTTTATGCAGCCCTGTAGGAACCCGTGCGGGGTCATGGCTGTTGGTGACGGAGATTTAGGCAGCAGAGGTGGTTGCTGGCCGTGCCTGGCCCTACCTGAGCTGGTCACCGGGTTTAGGCATAAATGGCAGGAACCTCCACCACTTTGTCACGGCACCTTCCTTCGACAATCTCATTTCACCTCCGCAAAAACCCAATTTTCACCTGGCAGGCCATATCAGAAGCCGGCAAGATGACGGGCGCTGCGAGAGCCAGATTTATCCAAACCCTGGATCTGGTCAAGTGCCTCGCTGACGAGGTAGGCTTCACATTCACCCATGGCCAGACGCGCTGTTGTCATTTACCTGCCTGGGTATCTATCTAACCACCCGATTTGATCCGCAGATCCAGAACAAGTCCCAGCTCCGCAGCCTGTGCCTTGTTAGCAAGGCCTTTCACGATGCCTTCACACCCGCTCTCTACGCGGAGATGGACGTTGTCACCCATCCACCAAACACTCGACCAGAGAAGCACACGGATATGTTCGAAAGGCTCCCAAGCAACCCGCATATCCGCCATGTGCGTCGCCTCCAGCTCGATCTGAACCACGCGGGCCCCGTGAATGAAATCGTGCGGTCGCTCGTGGAGCGTATGCCCCTGCTCGAGGAGTTTGAGTGAGCCGCAATGCGTCCTAACGTGGTCCGACGCATCCGTACCTGGTCACTAACATTCCTAAACAGATGGGATGGTGGCTCCTTGCACCAGGAAACGATGTCGGCCTTGATTCGTTCGTGTCCTAGGCTCAAGTCCTTCGTCATGATCTACGTCCCTTACGGCGACGTCGATGACGACATGTCGGACGGCGACGACGACGACGAGACCAGCGACTCTGAGGAATCCGACGAAGAGGCCGCTGAAGAAGCCGATGCTCAGGAGATGGCCCCGGACGAGGACGACGAGGCGGCGGACAGGACGGTGGCAGGGATGCACCATCTCGCCAGGTTCACGGGGCTCACCAAGCTGACGGTGGGACAGATGGAACCGCTCGATGAGCGGGACGGGGAGTATCGTCGCTGGGCCGAGGACATCGTGAGAATCCTGGTCGCGTGCCCCGACCTCGAGGAGCTGACGCTGAGCTTCAGCAAGGACGGCATCCTCTACGACCGCAGGTGCGGAGGCTTCCTCAAATTCGTCTGTCTCCACTACTCCAGGTTGGCCGCTCGTCCGCTGCGGCTGAAGGTCCTCCGGCTCGGGCTCGGGGTCACGCTGCGCCGTGAACCGGGCACCGACCTGCCTGTTCCGCGCATCTCGGACCTGACCGACATACACGTGCTCGAAGAGCTGTATATCGACTGCCGCAAGGCCGACCCCTCCTTCCGCCGCCATTTCCGCACCGAGCGCACCGAACTCGAAGTTGCCGCGATTCCCTGGGACGTGTTCAGGCCTGATTGCTGCCCGGCCCTTGCCCGGATTGGGGTCTTCCCCATCCCGGACGACCTGGACGACATCCCAGTCCCTCTCCTCTCGCTGCTGCAGCTCCCAGTCGACCACGAGCCCCACCAGACGGCAGTCTACCGACGGCCCCGCTCCGACAACAACCAGGTCGCTCTGCGGCTTGGGGGCTTCAACCCCGCCTTCGCCGTCCCCAGGGACGATGTGCTTCAAGGGCAGGACTACCCCGAAATAGCCACGGTCACTCACCAGGAGCTGGAAGGCGGAGAATGGAAGTCTTACCTGAGCCTGGCGACCAACGCGAGCAGCCTCTACCTCCAGACGGTCTTCGACCCGGCCAGGCTCGGGCTCAAGCACCAGGAGCACCTGGAGGCGATGCTGAGGCGGACGCCGGGCCTGCGCGTGCTCGTGCTCGCCGCGCCGTTGCCGGTGCTGGACCCTGCTTTCCACGACAGGGCGACGACGGGCGAGCAGATGGAGGCCATGGTCGCCGAAAACCGGGAAAACACGAAGCTGGCGACCAGCGCCAAGTGGCGCAAGCAGCTGGCCCGGCGCCTGGCCCAGGCGGGACGGGGTCTGCAGATCGTCAAGATAGGGCGGCACGCGTGGAGGGTGCACCGCAGCGGTGGGGGAGAGGGCGGTGACGCGTTCCAGCTGCTGAGCATGGACAGGTACGAGCAGCGTCGCCTGGGGTGTTTCCGGCCGCCCAACCACGCCTTTCCCGAGTTTGCGACATCCAACATCTATGCCAGTTTTGGCCAGAGGCACGAGTATGAGAGAATGATGCGGTGAGCTGGGTTGGTGAACTTGGTGTAATTAATGACATGTTGAATAAATTTTGTTAAAAAAAAAGCGGTTTAGAAAATTGGTGTAACTCGGGTGTTCCAAAACCAAACCAAACATATTGGCTCGGTGGACTCGTCGTCGTCAATTCGGGAAAGGTCCTGACCGGGCGGGGACTTTCAGGGCATGCGGCGGAGAGGGTCATGGTGTGGAGGCCTTTTTACCCTTCGTCGCTTGCCTTGGTCGATTTCTATAACACGACATGGCAGAGCGACATTGCTGTGGCCGATGACGCCCGCAGCCAGACACACCAGCGGGAGGGATGCCAGCTCGGGCTCTGTCTGCTCCGCCGGCAGCCTCAACACCGTAGGGCAGCCATGGATCTCGAAAGCCAACAACAGGGGCAGAGCGTGTGCCGGCCCGCGTGCTCCGCGTCGTCGGTATCCACACCGAGGTCCGAGCGACTGCCAATTTGACGCCAGTGTGTTTACATACATGGAATTTCTGGTGAATACACATGTCTCGGTCCAGTGATGTCCAGTCCGTTGTGTCAGGTTCCGGCAAGAGAAAAGAGCATCAGATTTGCAAGCTAAAAGAGAGTGCAAGGACAGTATGTGCAAGTGACATCGATCGGTTGGTTTAGGCTGAAGAAGTGGAGATGGCTCGCTAATGTTCGAATTTTGTGACATCAGTCAAGCCGGATTGGGATCGACCGAGCGAAATAGCAGAGCTCAAAAGGGCAAGAGATGGACGGGGATGAATACGAGCGGCATTGATCTGTGCGCGCTGTCAACGGTAGACGGGAGGCCCCTTCCCCTATTCCATAAGAGAGAGCCCATGCACGCTTGCAAACCCCTATTCCGTGTCCGCGGGGAGCAAGGCAGCCGAAAGCCTGTCCGTCCCCTGCGCGAGTCGCTCGATAGGCGAAGTGCGGGAACCATAGAAGGCTGGCATCAAACCCTGGCGAAAAAACGGTCTGCAGGGAAAAGCCTCCCCCACACTGTGGACCCAGATCCAGGGCCCGGGCGGCAGACCTCGTATTCTTCCCGGCAAAGTGCGTGTGCGGTACCGTGACGGGACGACAGATGCAACGGCGCGATGGAACGTCGCGGGCCAGACTGGAGCCGTGGTTTTGGTTGTATAAAAGGGCCCGGCGCGCCCAGCTTCTTTGGAGTGGAAGCTCTTTCCTTCCTCAGCCTCAGCCTCTCAGCCAGCTCCCACATTCGCTTTTCCTACACATACACTCGCTGTTTCAACACTCCCGCCTAATCACCACAGCACAGCCTCCGACAAAATGCAGTTCTCCACCGCCCTCGTCGCCGCCACGGCCGCCGTCCTGGCCAGCGCCAGCCCCATCGCCAGCGGCCCGGGCGCCAGCATCGACAAGCAGTGGCTCGTCACCCACTGGGAGGCTGGCTGCAGCCGCGGCGGATGTTACGCCTGTTCGTTTTCGTCCTCTCTCCCCATCCGTGCCCTCGTCAAGATCCGCTCGCTAACCCACTCCGACAACAGTCTTCGGGGTCTCCTCGCCTCCCTCGGCCGACGGCCCTGCGGCCCCAGCCTTCAACGTCTCGTGCGGCGTCTACAACGAGGGCGCCGACTACTCGGAGTGCAAGTGGATCGGCGACGAGCCGGCCGCGGGCAGGAGCGTCGTGTCGCGCCTGCTGCCCGCCATCCGCAAGGACGGCGAGACCACCATCGCGCGCTTCGAGGTCAGCTACCAGTACCCGCTGGCCGACCAGCCCAACGCCTACTACAACTGGACCGCCCAGGGCAACTCGACATACAACCAGTTCATCTCGCCGGCCAAGACCTTCAACATCCCCGTCACCAAGATCTTTGGCATTGCCTAAGCGGTTGTGGCAGGGGTTGTGTGGCGAGTGGTGGAAGGAGGAGGAGGAAGGTATAGAAACTATAATGCAATGGTGGAGGACGATAATGCTTTGCATGGTATATGTCCCTCGTAATGGAGCCTGGCTGTGGCGATCCAGCTGAGCCATTCTGGTCTTCTGCCTGTGCAAATGTTTCTGTGATATGGCTTCGTGTGCTGTTCCTCGGCACACCTCTTACTTCACCCCGCCAACGGGGCAAGGGCTACGGGACCCGAATAAACAATCCTAGAGCAAGGCCAGTGCCCGGCGCAGACAGCCCTCGACTGGCTGGTGTTATCATTATCTAGACGCCCATAAGGATGTCGAATAAGAGACGATCCCGGGGCTACCACCGCCTTCCCTCACCTCACCCTGCACGTCCTAGTTATCCTACTCACCTCGTCCAGCCCCTCCTTGACGACGGACCCCAGCTTCCCAATATTCTCAGGCGACATGGCACGGCGCAGACGTGCGGTATCTGAGCTGCCGCCCGGGGCGATGGCCATGCCCGAGCCCGGTCCCGCGAGGGCGGAGAGCAGCCCCGACACGTCGGTGACGACAGTGTTTGCAATATCTTCCTTCTCCGCCCTGTCGGCCACCTCGACCACCTGCATCGTGTTCTCGACCGCCGCGCGCACCACCGGTACAGGCACGGCAGTATTGGCACCGCTGCTGCTCCACATGGGGTGCAAATCGCAGGCCGTGGACCGCAGCATGCTGACCAAAGGGCGCAGGTTTTCAAGCGAGTCGGCGACGTGCTGCTCGGGGAAGGGCACGGCAAAGTCGGGGCGCAACTCGGGTCCGCCGTGCATGAAGCTGTGCTGGGCGCACGACACCCGTGGCCTGCTACTAGTTACACCAGGGGAAGGTGCGCCAGACCTTTTGGGCGCGTCCCGCAGGCGTCGATGTGGTGCTTGTCGTCGAGGAAGCGCGCGGCGGCGGCCTCGTCCTTGGCCACGGCGTAGGTGCTGAAGGCCTCGCCGGGCACGCGAGGGTGGCGTCGCGCCAGCCATCGCCGTCGCCGCCGTTATCGGCCCGCCACTGCTGATAGCCCGTGTGGAAACTCGCCCATGTGGCCGTGGTAGAGTCGGTTAGGCTGTGCTCCCACGACTGCCTTGTGATCGTAGACGATCAAATTTGTCATCTGCGGTGTCCACGTCTGCACGTTGCTGCCGCCCTTTCTCCTGTTGATGATGATCTCTTCGGGCTCCGCTTTGGAGATGTAGCCGGCCGTGTCAGTGCACCGGCACTTTTTGGCGTGCGACATCGCGCGGTCCCCGGTAAAGGTGCACATCTCGCCGGTGCGCCCGCCCTCCGACACGTGGAACGAGCGCGCGTAGCTGGTGACGCCTACCGCCACCTTGTCTGAAGGCGCCCCTGGAACTCACCCCTGGGTACTCCCAGTCCAAACCTACCCCGTCCATGGCCTGTTCTCCGGTTTGACTGCCTGTCACAAAGCCCGATCCGTCAGCGTTTTGCTTGGGCCGCAAGTCCGGGAGATTGCCTCGCCCGTAGCAGACACGCTGTCCTTCCATCAGATTTGCGCATATGCTGTCTTTCGGAGTTGTACTTGGTGAAGCTGTTGGGGTTTATCCCGCACTTGGACGCCAGCGACCCACGCGAGTCCCTAGTGCCGAGCGTCTGCGCCTTGCAGGTCCCGTCTGGCCTGGGCACGCCGCACGCCCGTGCAACCGTCTACGGAGTTCACCTTGGCCGCCCGACAGTCGGCCCGTGCCCGGAGGTGCTGGCGGGACGGCATCGGGCTCCTCTCCCAGGTGCTGGTCTGGTTCGTGCTGTTAGATGGGGCCTGGGGCGCGGGCACAAGCCGCAAGGCCTCGGTTAAGGACCCTGCCCAGTATCTGAAAGCCAAGGCCCTTGGCTCCACTGCTTCACCGCGGTGTGCACAGAGGGCAGGTCAAAAGTTGAATTGGCCGCGTCCCGACAACGTAGTCGGTGCCATGCTTAGCATCTTTATCATAGCGTTAACGAGGAGGGAGTTTGGCATGCCTTTTTTCCAGACGCGGCCCAGAAAGGAGCCCGGCAGCCATCGCGGACTCGGAGACAGGTGCTGCGGAACCCTGGTGATTTGGAGAATGCCGGTGGTGCACCGGGACGGGGTCGAGAAACCATGGCCCGCCATCCCTAGGTCCTCCCTCGGCGGTCAGTGCTGGTCCAATTGAGCCCTGCACGGCTGCTCCTTGGCGGTATGGATGCGGGCTCCTTGCCATTCACTTCCAATCCGCCCGATCTTTGACGCTTACAGCTCCAGCTATCACCCCACTACATCCTTCTCTCCTACGCTCTCGCCGCCATGGGCGATCCCGGCTTTGCGGCTTCCCCACCCGTTGGTCCGCCTTTGGCGCAAGCACTTCGCGCCGGGGACCTTGCTGGCTGGCGCGGGACGTGCAGGCACGGCGGTGAGGCCGATGAGGACGACTGCCGCTCCGCTCTGCGCGGCCAACGGCTCCCATCCAACATGCGCGACATTCTGCACTTCACGCTGTGCAAGCAGCTGTGTGTCCTGAAGGGAATTCGCCACCACCCAGGCTTTGGCAGCGAACTGTGCGATGCAGCCCTCGCCACCGGAATCTCGGTCCTGCTGCGGACCCTCAACGCCTGTGCCATCATGAGCAACCAGATCCCTGACATGGACGACCGGGCCCATATCCCTTATTGCATCTGGTACCCGGACGTGGCGTCCGAGGAGACCTACCGCGCCCTGGCGAGGCGGTACCCGCACATGCGCTACCAGGTCGGACGCGCATGGGCCGTGGCTGGCTATGTCGCCCTTTACAAAGAGCTCGATATTTGCTAGACGTATCCATCGTAGAGGAGTCCCGCGTCAACCTCGCTAGGAACGACGGCCGGAGCCAACCCATCTTCGACTCCATCGTAGAGCCCGTGAGGTGGGCCGTTATGAACGATTATACGAGAACTATCCGAGAAGAAGATCCGGTCCCAGCTCAGTACGGTTTAAACGGAGACACGGCGGTACGGGCCAGCCTAGTCCCTACAAGAAGCTTTCTCGACAAGTTTTGGCTGGATCATGTCGACATCGACAGCCAAGAGCTTTCTCCCAATTGGAATTTTCAGGGCCACGCGCTCGCGCCGTACTACTTCAACATCACCGAGGATTGGAGTATCAGCGAAGTCACAACGCTTGCTCCCGAGGGTCGCGCGCGTAAGCAGTACCCTGCCGCCTACGAGGAGCTTGCCTTGCGACCCGACAATGACGCCATGCTCTCCCTCCTTTGGAGCCCACTCCCGCGCGATCTGCCCGCGGGGGACAAGGACGTGCTGATCCTGATGGCGGCCTACCACGGCGACATCGACCGCTACGCGCGTCTCCGGCGGCCCGTCCCTGTTAATCCCGACGAGGACTGCTGCGTCAGGCGCGGCATCCACCACAACACCGGCTTCGCGCGGTGGGCGCTCCACGACCAGCCAGCCAATATCACCAAGCACTATATCCAGGCCATCCACGCACGCTTCATCACGAGCAACGATCTCTCGCGGATCTCGGCGGACCAGCCTCCCGACGGCCAGCTCCCCTGGCAGATCTGGTACCCTGCCCGCGCCGCCGCCGAGACGTACGTCGAGCTCGCCCGCCGCAGGCCGCCCATGCGCCCCGCCGTGGCGCGCGCCCTGATCGCGGCCGACTACCAGAGCGAGTGGGACAGCAAGATGGATTGGGAGTTTGACTTTAAAAGCGAGATGTTCGCACAGGCGAGAGCAAGCCCAAACCCCCACTATTTGGCTGACTTGTATGCTCGCAGCGGGAAGGAAGCCCCTAAAGGCCTTGCATACTATCCCGCCGATGACAACACAGTCCCCTGAGACGTGTTTCGACCTCCAGCTGGAACCTACGCTATCGGTAGCGAGCGTTTGCGGCATGTGCTACCACGAGCCCGAGGGCCGGCCCGGTATGTTCAACGGCTTCGGGGAAGAGGAGACGCACGCAGACAACGTGGAGCTTTACATCGCCACGAGAGATGAGGATCGCCCGCCAAACGACGGCAAGGGCAATGTCGACCTCAAGCATCTGTGGGAGGAACAGATACGGGGTGGTTCCCCGAGGAGGAGAAGGAGTCGCTCGTGGATTACCGTGGGCCAGGAAGGTGGTTTTGGGATTAGTGATCTTGAACCTGGTTCGAACGGGACGGCTAACACATGTATCATGTACGCCAAGAACAGTAAAAACCCATCTAGCTCCATACCGCCACCGCCTCTGCCACCAGCGAGATGAGAATGCGGGAGGGATACGCATCTCGGCTGGCCGCTGCATCTACGACATCGGCTCGGCCTCGAAGCGTCTCTCCGCCTGACCTATCCCGACTCCCCATTGGAGCGGATGCAGGCAATTTTCCCGGCTCCCCACCAGAACCACCAATGACGGTCACCATTGGCATAAGGGTATGGACGCCCGTTTATGTACGCATCGC
Organism: Magnaporthiopsis incrustans; assembly: GCA_003049425.1. Taxonomy (NCBI): domain Eukaryota; kingdom Fungi; phylum Ascomycota; class Sordariomycetes; order Magnaporthales; family Magnaporthaceae; genus Magnaporthiopsis; species Magnaporthiopsis incrustans. Next base: position 46,153 of record PYSR01000240.1, read on the forward strand.
ATAGGCTCACAGGCCAGAACACGGCTTCCCACATGAGTAGGCGGGGATTAGGGTAACGGAAATTGGGCTAGCGGCAGCGCGCTTCCCGCAACGCTTGGGATCCCAAAATTCCCTCGCCTAATTATTCAACTGGCGACATTGATGGATGTAAGCTCGTGAGTTGCCCCATTTGGGCCTCCTCTAATTAGGCACACGGGCTTCTGCCTTCCACGACCTGTCTCCTTACCTAGCAGTTTAAATATGCAGCTCGTGCTAATACCAGGCTGTCGAGAAGTATGACCGCAAGGCTCAGTAGCAGGCACGATGGCCGGTTATCGCTGCAAACACACACACACACACACACACACACACACACACACACACACACACACACACACACACACACACACACACACACACACACAGAG
>PYSR01000241.1:0-45803 GCA_003049425.1 Magnaporthiopsis incrustans
GTACGTAAGTCACACCGTGAGACCATATTGCGGGAGGGGCCGGCGATGCTCTGCAAGCCTTGTTGCTACATGAGCTTTGGCTTCCCTCGTGCTGTGCGTGGAGCTTGGCTTCGCTCGAGTTCGGTCTCGCTCCCTTACCGCAAGACTTGGGCCAGAACGATTCCCGTCATAATCAGACAAAGCCGTCGTTTCGAGCCGCCGCCGCCGCCATGGAGCCCACCGATAGGCCCGACAAAAAGATTCTTTTCCTTACCAACAGCGAGCGCGGCCAGTCGACGGTGGTGCTCGCCACCAGCCACGCGCTCCTGACGGCGCCCGGAGCCGACGTGGAGGTGCACATCGCGTCGTTTCCCAAGCTCGCCGCCGATGTGCGCAAGGTATCGGATGATGCCCTGGCGGTCGCGTCCCCATCATCCACCGCCCGGCCCATCGTGTTCCACACCGTCGGGGGCATCAGCATGGCCGAGGCGTTCAAAGGCATGCTGGCGAGCGGCGCCGCGGGCGAGAACGTGAACAGCATGCCGCGGCACTGGTGGCAAGCGCCCACCAAGCTGCGCGCGATGTTTCGCGTCATGCAGCCGTGGGATGCCGAGGCATTCCTCGACGTCTACCAGAGCCTGCTGGACATCATCCGGGACGTAGGCGCCGACCTGGTCGTCGTCGACAACATCTTCAACCAGGCCCTGACGGCCTGCCGGTTCCTCGGCGTGGACATGATGGTGCTGAGCCCAAACACCATCAAGGACTTTGCGCTGCCGCTCCAGCCGGGCGCGGTCGCGCTGTGGAAGTTTCCTTGGTACGTGGCGAATTCTCTCCCTTCTGCCGTCGGCCGGTATTGACGTAAACCCAGCGTTGGCACCGCGTTCCCATACCCCGTGCCGCTCCACCTAATCCCCCTAAACATCATCCTTATCTGCGCCATCATCTATATGGCAATCACGGACCCGCACGCCAAGGAGATCGCTGCGGCGGTCGAGAAGTACAGCGAGGGCGCGAGCTACAGGACATTGATGAGCCTGGCACTCACCAAGAGCCTCGACTTCAAGATCCTGGTGTCGAACCTCCCCGAGATCGAGTTCCCGATGCGCTTCATCCCGCCGCACTTGGTGCCATGCGGACCCATCCTCCGGCCGGCGCGGCCCTGCGCCGAGGTATCCCCAGACCTGGCGGCGTGGATCGGGCGCGGGCCAACCATCTACATCAACCTGGGCTCGCACCTGCGGCACTACAACCCGGACCAGCCGGTGAAAATGGCTGGGGCGCTGCGTATGGTGCTGGACCGGGCCGACTCAGACTCGGAGTGGAAGCTGGGGGGCTTACAGGTGCTGTGGAAGCTGGTCAAGGCCAAGGGCGTGGACTTCCCGATCGACGAGCCCGGGTGCGACATCCACAACGTGCTGGGGAGGTACATGGACGCCGGCAGGATAAAGGTCGTCGAGTGGATCGATCCCGAGCCGATCGCGGTGCTGGAGGAGCCCAATGTTGTGCTGGCCGTCCACCATGGCGGTGCCAACAGCTTTCTCGAGGCTGTGAGGTAAGTGTGGAGAGAAATCATAGGCCACACACATATTCACCGAAGGGCAGCCGTTTTTGACAAACAACAACCCGTAGCGCCGGAGTTCGCCACGTCGTCCTCGGCGTCTGGATGGACACGTACGACTTTGCCAATCGAGCCGAATACCTAGGGATCGGAATATGGGGGAACAAGAGGTCCAGGCCGGGCTGCCAGGTCGACGAGCTGGGGTCAGCCCTTGTCAACGTCTTGATGGGCCCTAGGTCGGCGCAGATGAAGCACAAGGCCGCCGAGCTGGCCCGGCTCTGCGCGGCAAACGGAGGCGGGAGGGCGATGGCAGCCAGGACGATACTGGAGGAGGTGGAAACGTTGCGGCAGGCGCGCAAGTTGAAGAAGCAGGACGAGAACGGTGGCAAGGTCAGCGAGCACGGAGGAGAGGAGGAGAATCAGGCGTCCTGAGACTGTGGTGGGTCGCTGGGAATGCCCGTGTACTAGACAGGCAGTGAGTGAGGCTGGTGTCGTTTGGGATACATGCACGGATCTTGGTATCTGCAGATGCACCTTTGCATGGTTTCAATTCTGGGGAGATCGGATCGACGGAAGCGGGCAACGAAGTCGAGTCGACGCCAACCAAGCGGACGGGCAGGCACAGGCGATCCTCGCCTGCAGCTAAGCAGGGTCGAAAAGACTTTACGCACAGACGGTACATTTCTCGTGTCCGCACTGACGTCACGCGCCTTCCTTGTCTTGATCAGATCGTTCCTGCTGCCAGCGCAAAAGTCCAAAAGACAATCGTACGACAGATCCCAGCTACGAGCTTGGCGCTGCGGTGAGCTTCGTGTTGGGCTTTCACAATGCCGCAGCTGAGCAACCAAGACTGCGCCATGCTTTCAAATGTTCACCCTCGTGCTCCGCTCTCAACGATGCCAAATGGCCCAAACCACAGCCGCCCAGTGCTGGATCTCCAAGCCGTCTCTCGTCGGGAACGGCGCGCATTCGCCCGGCGTTTGCCCAATATGGAAGATTCCCCTCGGTCCAACTGGCTAAATTGCGCCTCGTGTCCGCGCGGGGGAGGGGGAGGTCGAAAGTCAGCTCGATCTCGTATTGTGCCTGAAGGAACGGCGCATGATCTTTTCTGGTCGGTCGAGCCCGTGTATGTACATACCTAGCCAGCCACGCGCGCGGAGGCCGAGGCCTAGGTGTCCTGCTAGAGACGGACGGTGAGCGCGCCAATCGTGGGTTGCCTTGCTGAAGTCATCGCGAGTTGAAATGTGGCGTTAGGGGCTCAGGGGTTGCATGACAACTCCGCCGCGACCCATCAAATGACATGACAAGCGGCTGTGGGACACGGGGGAGATTGGCTGCCGACCGAATCGGGGCAAACCTTCACTCTAACAGCCTTTGGACACAGGGCTGGCGGTGTCCCTACGTCCCGGTGCTGCAACGTTGTGTCTTTCTATTCTTGGAGGACGTCACACTGACCGGTTGCGGTCATGACATTTCCCGCATTTTCTGGAACTGCATTCCAATTCCCCCATATTACGGGTTTTCTTGGCATCTCCACGGCCGCGCCATCCCATGATGTCCTCGATATATAAATTCCCATGCATCTCCCTCCTCGTTGCATCTCTTCCCGAGTCTTGTTGTTAGCCACCACACAAGTCACTCTCGTTTCACCCACGTCCCTAGACAAGACCATTTGTCCCATCAGCCAATTTTAGGCCACTCGCTCTCGCTCAAGCCCAAAACAAGATGCAGCTCCTCAGCACCGTCCTCCTGGCCGGCACCGTCTCGGCTCTTAGCTCCGGCCACATCCTGGCCAAGCGTTGCTCGCCCCTGCCGGACCCGAACGTCAAGAACGGCTACTATCCGCCGGCCCCTTGCTGGCACACCTTCACCCCGGACTGCAAGAACCACATCCCCAAGAGCGTTGAGCAGTACGTCAGCGCGTCCCGCCACACCGCCGTCGTCATGGGCGTGTCCGACTACTGCTTCAACGACATCGCCGAGGAGCAGGCCCGCGAGGCCGATGGGCGCGCCACGTGGGGCTGGACCAAGAGGCACGGCAAGCTGACTCGCGTCCCCAACACCGACATCCTCGTCATCACCGAGATGCCCGACGATACCGTCAAGGACTACCAGGCCATGACCGTCTCCCAGTCCTAGAGGTTTTTTTTTGTTGAGGTCTGCGAGCAGAGAACAGGCTTGAAAAATGTCGACGGACAAGCTTAACGATGAAGGGTGGGTTGATCTGGGTGGTTGACGGCTTTCGTTTCTCTGGCGCGTATTCCATGAATAATAAAGCCACTCGTTTGACACAACCGCCGGCTGCCTACCCTTGACTCCGGAGCTCGCGACTGAAAAGGCTCCGGCAAATCGGCGCACTCATTAAGCCTCCGTCCCCATGGTCTGGCAGACTGCGTTAAGATCTAGGCGGGAGGTCTGCCGTTGCAGTATTGCACCCTCGGGCCGATGGTGGCAGGGCCCATCGACGTGATATCGACCGACGAAGACTTCCGCGAGACCAGGCTGTATGGCCAACTGGGCAGCAAGCATTCTGTCGTCTTCGACTAAACCCCCGACTAGTAACCTCCGAGGTGCCCAGCGCCACAATACCGGCACGCTCGGTTTATACGTAACTGCTGGTGAGGCCCTGCAGCACCACCTACCTGGAGGACTGCAAACACGAGAGGTAGGGGCAGCTCGCCGGTTAGCAAGGCAACGTCAACACGCTGGAGCAGGTGGTGTGGTGTGTCAGGATATTCAAATGGTGTACGGAAACGGGACCTACTTTTGCTGACATCCACCATACTTTCCCATCACTAACTATCCCGCTGCAATGCTAAAGCGACTCAGTTGCCTTTCTAGCTCGGGGTCCCGAGCCGCGTACGGCCTGTGCGAGGTTTTTCGGGGCCTTCGTGCGGTGACATTATTTACCATATCTTGTTGCGACAGCCGCTCAAACGCTCTCACATTCTCCGCAAATTTGCCGCAAATACAGCCAGCCTGGCGCTACCCCTTGGTCCTGCTTGCGATGCAAACTTCCACAACTTCCAGCGCCCGATGTGCGGGCCGTGACGCCCGACAAAGACGCGCTCGCATATTACCATCACCTGGACAAAGTCCCGGTCGGCAGTGACCCTACCAGCTGGATTGCCCGCTGGCGAGCCGTGGATGACTTCATAAACGCTGTCACCGCCGAGAAGCGGGTGGCAGTGGGAGCGAGGGCGATTTAAGATTGTTACAGCACGTTGGAAAGCTCATCGTAGCGATCGGAGTACCAGAAGTCTATAGATTAGATACAGTCTAACAATCTGAGGGGGTATCAATTTGAAAATTCAGAAATAAAAACATAAAACGTCATAACACATGTGCTCCAGCCCAGCTCATATCGGCGTGAACGGGTCAACCGGCTTGATATGAGGCAGGGTCAAGGAGTCGGAGCCCACGGAGCTCCTCACGGAGCTGCGCATGGAGCTCCTGTTTGGGGGGAGACCCGTCGTCATAATGCGCGGGACACCTTTTGCATCCCATCCGCCCTTCTGCTTCTCCAGGTGCATTGAGACCGGTTTTTCCAGAGAATCCGCGGTGTTCAGCCTTTCGATCGCGTCGATCTTGGCCTGGAGCTTCTCCTCGTCCATCGCGGCGCGCGCTCTGTGTGCCCTGATCATAGTTTAAAGAAGTCATGGTCAGCAAAAAAGATGTCGTTCAGGATAGGTACTCCGCAGATGGGGGTTTCCGGCGGGACTCACTCTTCGCGCTTGAGATAGATGTTGAGCACCCAGACGGCCACAATCAAGGCGAGCGCACAGGCGAGGACAAACGCGTACCCCTTGGGGAACCTCGGGCCCTCAACGGTCGGGAAGGTCATCAGAGGGGTCGCGGCGGTCGTGAGCTGAGCGATGATGGTGACCATGATGAGCGTAAAGGAGCGCTCCTCGGGCGAATCTCGCAGCAGCGTGTTGACCCAACCGCCCAGCACGCCCGCGATGGCGCTGGACCAGCCCTGGGTCGAAAACGCGTACCACAAAGCCCCTTCCGGCACAAACCAGATGACCAGGATGAGGAGACCAGACGCGTTGAGGAGCGCCGTGATGGTGATGGTCCACGGAGGGCCCAGGAACAGGTCCGACGCGAAGCTGGCCGCCAGCGTGTAAGCGATACCCAGGCCCGGCGCGATGGAACCCAGCTGGTTGATCTGGGCGGCGTTGAACCGCCCGTTACCCAGGCTCTTGATCCAAAGCAGATAGCCGCCCGTGCCCTTGTGGATGCCGGCGTTCCAGAACAGGACGTTGACGAGGACTAGGGCCCAGAAGCGCGGGTTGCGGAGGATCTTGGGCAGGCTGGCCATGTGGAACTTTCCCTGGATACGGTGACCGTCGCGTTCGAGGCGCGCCTTCCCGATCCTAATCTCGGCGTCGCTGAGGATCCAACGGTTGGGCTTGGCGGCAGTGCCCGGGAGCAGAAAGAAGCCCATGAAGGCGATGGGGAAGGTCATGAGGCCGCTGATGATGTAGTTCCAACGCCAGCCGGAGATCTCGAGGTAGCCTTCGAGATTCTTGGACGCGGCGGATGCGAGAAGTCCGGCCGCCAAGTTGCCAACATTTACACCCGTGGAGGAGATTCCGCCTCGGCGCGCCATCTCATTTCCACGATACCACGAGCCTGGAGGCGTGAATGCGTGCGGTCAGCGTGGAAGTCCACTGGGGGTGTGTGTTCGATGAAGGGGGAGAAAAAGGAAAAGCTTACCAAGAATGAAGCTCATTGCTGGGTAAAAGGGCGACTCGAAAAAGCCGATAAGAAATCGGTAAGCAGCCAGCTCGCCGAAGGAGTTGGCACGGCATTGGCAGAGCGTAAATAAAGCACGCATAATATCCATGCAAGTAATGGACCAATGCATGGGAAGAGATGTGAAGAAATAAATAAAAGGGATCATGCCCACAACGGCACCGACGGTATAAAAAGTCTGTATCTGAACGAGTTGGTTGCCGAAAAAGCCAAGGCCTTCTTTCATGCCGGCGACGTAGGCATTGTTGAGGTTGGCGCCATCGATGGCCTTGATGCCGTATGACAAAAAAACGTAGGGGATCAGGATCAGGTCCATCTTGGCGATGAAGCGGCGCTCCTCGGGTGTGTCGTCCGGCGAATACCACCCGATCTTCGGTTTTGGGGCCTTGGCCTCAGCCGTGGCGGCGGGACCGGCCATCTTTTTAAAGTTGGAGGAAGACATGTTTTCTGGACCTACTAAGGAACTAATTGGGGAAGCAGTACAGAGGAGGAACAGAAGACGACTGCGGGAGAGAGTATTTAGACATAGTCGAGACCAGAGGCAAAGAAGCAATAAGAGGAGAATAAACAGGGTTCCGCGGGATGGACGCCAGGTCCGGACTCCGTATCAAGGCCAAATTAAGCCGCATTGGAACGGCTGGAAGTAGACCTGTGGGTAGTGATCTTCGTACCGCAAGAGGCATCATAATGGGTCTTAAGAGGCGATGATTCAAAGGGCCTGTCTGGGTATTCGACAATGTTGGAAAATCTCGTTTATTTGGGGATGCGCATACTGCGTTCAAACAAAGCGATAGCAAGAATAGAAACCACAAGGCATAAATCGGAATAATGATGCCTGCAAGCTGTGGGGGTTGCCAGGCCTGGCCATGGGCGGATCCCGGGGACGCTAAGTTATAAACAAGGTATTCTTTATGAGGCTCATCGTAATCGATCATCGTCGCCAAGCAACTCCCTAGGGAGTCTCAGGTTTCAGATTCCATTTTTGGGGATTTGACAGAGGCTGTCCTCTTGGCCACCCACGCAGCCAAGAATACCCGGCACTTGCCTAGATTGCATGCACTCCTTCGAGACCTGTGCTCCGTGGTTGCGCCCCTCGACGTGTTATCCCGGAGCCAAGGGCCGGCGTGACCCTCGGGGCTGTACGACTTCCCGGTCGACAAGGCCGAGTGCTACCTATATGATCGCCAACTGTGCCGAGTCGGTTCGGCGGCCACGCGTTTCCATCATCGCGCCGACGGGGACGACGAGAGCTCAAACAAACTACCCATCGGCGTCACCGTCGAACCTAAGAGGCGGCCCGACGAAAGGTTTTTAGATTGGCAGCGGGCGGCAGTTGCGGAGGGTGACACAAACCCCAGTCCTAGTCCTGGACTGGACTCCCTCAATGTTGGGCAGCTGGAGCTCGCCGGCAACGAACAAAATAGGGTGAGTCGGCCCGCTGTCCAGCAGGGAAGGACGACACAAGAACCGAACGACTCACATGATCTCTTCCTGCTCGTCTGCGGTGCTGAGACACGCAACTCGAGTCAACCCCACCCCAACCACGGCAGTCGGTCAGGAGCCGGGACGCATAAGCCGCACCTAAACCTGACTCCCTGTTCGAAGCGGCCAAGCGGGTGTCAGTCATGACATTGACAGTTTCGTCCCACCGCGCCCTAGGCCATGCCAGTGCATATTTCCAGGTCCTTGGCTCGGCGCCCAGGGGAATCGCTACGTCGGCGCTAGGCGAACAAACAGCCAGACACGACCGAGAGCTTCTAGAAGCACAGCCCGCCAGCAAAATTCGAGACGAGACAGGCGGACACATGAGTTGTCAGACGGCACCATCAGCAAACGCGCGTCTCCACCCTGCTCCCCTTTTTTTTTCTTCAATCCATGATGTGCGCAAAATGTCAGGTAGATCAGGCAGCTCGTCAAAACAGCCTCCTAACTGCCAGCCTGCACGTCGGTATCAGACACCGGCAAACAGGCACGGCTTGTCCTTGGGCACATTGCAACGCCGCGAGGCATTCCATCTCAATCCCGACCGTACGGAACGATGGTGCTTTTCGCCCACGGCACGAACAAACCGCCAAGGAGGCCACGAGGATCGAATCTGTGCACCTCAGCGATACTCTCACGCTCCCGCTCCAGCAAAAATCCTCTTGCGCGCCGAACCCCCTTCCGGTTCCATTGGTAGTCGGGCCGGAGAATCGCCACCGGTTGACGGGGATCCTGCCTGCGTCGGGCAGCGGCTGTGGTTGGGACGGCACGCCAGCAAGTCGGCTTCGGGCACATGGCACACGTCGCTGCGAAAAGAAGAAGAAACGAGAAAAAATAACGGACAAAATAGAGTTCATCATGTGTTAGAAGACGACCGAGGTGGAGGGCCGAGAAAAGAGAAAATGTGAGGTGAGAGCTACGACGTTTCCGATTCAGGTGACCCAAAGGCTGGACATTCTGCTCAACGGGCCCGAATACGGAGCGGAGCGGTGATGAAATGACTTCCAGGTAAAAGAGAAAGAGCAAGACATGGCCAGCTCCGGCAACCTCAGAGGCCCAGGCCAAATTTGCGGGAAGGCCACAGAATACCACCTACCTTTCTTGACCGGATCTGTATACGGGGCTCAAGTTGAGGAAGCGAGTATCTGCTCAAATCGCTACTTCCCAGTTCCTGATCGCGTCCTAGTAGTGAAAATACCCGACCATTTCAGGCCAGCCCATCCTCGTTTCTTGCCGCGCTCTCCTGAAATCGATTGCTTTTGTTTTGACTCCAACAGTCATTCAACGTATGCTCGGTCTCTAAACAGCCCGTCAAATAACAAATCTTTCAACGAGCAGACAATATCGCATCCGCTCGTTGACCCCTCTGGATGTCGCCCATCATGTCGCCCGCAGAGAAGGGTCGCAAATCGGAGCCTAAGAGCACGAGGGTCGGAGCACACGAAACATTTTATGAGCATTGCTTCCGAGCTGCCGCGACAGAGGCGGCCTTCACCGACGGGATATGCCATCGCCACGTCAACGAAGGGCCGCTCTGCTGGGAGTGTGTTGCCATGGGCCACACGGAGTGCCCGGAGCTGTAAGAAGCCATGGTGGCACTGCCTAGTAGTTGTCGGCCCACACCCACTGACCGTGCCGACATCGGCCGATGCGGTGCAGGCCCGGTTGGATCGCCCAGCTGGCCGAGCGACTGTCCGATGCGCACTGGAAGCTGTGGAAGTTCCTCGTTGAAGACCACATGGCCGAGAGCTCCAACCCGCGCGGGCTGCTGGCGGACCGCAAAGAGGTTTGTGATGCGCCGCCCGCTGTCTGCGCGAGTCCGGTTTGTCGGCATCTAACGCGCCGTCGGCTACACAGGAACTTCTCATAGCCAAGGCCGCATGCCGCGAGGCCCTCGCCAAGCTCGGGCCGGCTCCTGGTCAAGATCCGGACAAGACCACCAAGCCCTCCACCACGACCACCCTCATCTGCCGAGACAAGATCGGCCAGAAGAGAGCAGACACAGTCGTGCCCATCCACGAGGCCCCAAGAACAAGTTTTCACGCTGAGCGTTGCGATGTCGTGAAGGCCAGAAGGGCATCCAGCTTCGTGACGGCTGACCTGATTGCTGGGGCCAGTTCGCCCGAACACAGCCGTCTCCCGAAAAGGTCCGCCAAGGGGATGGAGACCAGAGTGGAGGAGTTGGAGAAGCGCGTGGCCCTTCTCGAAGACAGATCGAAGCTCAGAGCGCCGGCCAAGGGTTGACGGCGCTGGCTAGGGGGCGTGGGTCGCGTAGGGTGAAGGCGGCGCTGGACATTTCATTGATGTTCCCAACCACTCACGATTGCTGTCGACGCTGATTGATTCGCGCATTCGTACTGCATGGATATCAGCAGCAAGCAAAGAGGGTACGGTAGGTCGATAGGTAGGTAGATAATAACATCAGAGCGGGTGCCCGTCGTAATTATACCCTTCCCGTGCAGCCAAGCCCGAGAGCTCCATCAATGGCCCCTTGGCAATGCCATATCCGTTATCGCCAGGTGGCGGTGCTGATGACTAACGGCGGCCTGGGGCGGATGGCCGCATGGGCCGCTAGCGTTTCGAGCGTCGCCAGGCCGCTGTCGTCAGCGAGCAGCGCTCCAGCGGCAATCATTGGACTGCAGCCGAAACGTGCATCGTCTCCTTTTTGCGTGCATGCTTGAGCACCCCCGCGCCATCTCGGACATTTTCCTCGAAACGATCTTGCCCACGATGATCTCTGGCTAGAGCGCCTTCGATCTTTTTTTTTTTTTTGTTCTTGTTCAGCCTCGCGAATCCCACGGCTGTCCCTCCAGCGGCTGGCGGCTTGAGGACACCCCGTCCTGTCCTAATTGGCCTCGTGGCCCCTTGCAGTCTCGGCCGCCGCGGCCACGACCCTCCTTTTGAATGATCTCGACCTGCCGCGAGACGCCGTCGATAAACACCCTCACATAACTGTCGTGTCGCTCTCTCCACCTCTCCTCAATCCTCGGTCCGCCACCGAGTCCCCCCCATCCCGCATCGTGCATTCGACTGGTCGACCCTACACGTCAGACGGACGGGATCTTGGGGAATCCATGACGCCGCCGAGTCCCGTTCCGGCTCCACGCTTGCTTCCATACCACCATAATGCCGTCCCACGCGAACCATAGGTACGATGCCGTGCCGCCAATACCGACCTACGACGAGGCAATAGCCGCCGATCCCGCCGCCTCACCATCCGAGGTCGAGTCCCGATCCCTCCTGCAGAGACACCAGCGCAGCAGCTCGACGGCAACCGACCCCGATGCCGGCGCCTCCTCCCCCGTGCGGTCGCGCCGCCACAACCACAGCGGCTACCGCGCCCCAACGGTAGAAACAGACGACGAGGACAGCCTGTGGAGCTCAGACTCGGACGATGAGGCCGCGCACGTGCGGCGAGAGATGCAGGAGCTGGAGATGGGCGACGACGACGACGCCCTGCGCCGCGGCCGCCCGTCCATCTTCGGCAAGCGCATCGGCTTCTCGCTGCCACAGTGGCGGTGGAAGTGGTCGTGGCAGCTGCCCCGGATGCGCATACGGTTGCCCAACGCGGCAGAATCGAGCTCGGCGGCCGGCCCCAGCTCGTCCGACGATGGCGGCGGCGGCGGCGCGGCGTCGACGACCGAGAACGAGGCCGCCGAGCAGCCGGCGCAGCCGCGCTGGTGGTCCCGCCTGCCCGCGTTCGACGCCACGGCCGCGTGCATCCTGTTCGGCCGTCTGATGGCCATCTTCCTCGTCGTGGGGTTCCTGTGGTTTATCTTCATGAGCGACACCATGAGGGGGATGCGGCGCGAACCCTTCGACCCGGAGCGCGTCCGCTTGCACCTCCAGGCCAACGTGAACGCGCAGAGGATCCGCGAGCACCTGAAGCACTTCACGAGCTACGCGCACCTTGCCGGCAGCGAGGGCGACTATGCGCTCGCGACCGACATCAAGAAGATGTTTGAGAGGTACGGCCTCGAGGACGTGGACGTGGACGACTACATGGCATACATCAACTACCCCAAAGAGGGCGGCCGAGCGGTCGAGGTCGTCGGCGGCGACGGCAAGGTTGAGTGGGCGGCAAAGATCGAGGAGGAGGAGACGGGCCGCGAGACGTCAGGCCGGCAGACGTATGCGTTCCATGCGCACTCCAAGGCGGGAGACGTCAAGGGCCCCCTGATATACGCAAACTACGGCACCAGGGACGACTTCAAAAGGTTGCAGGACAGTAAGATCGACACAAAGGGCGCTATTGCCCTCGTGAGGCAGTACGGACCTCAGGAGGATGTGGGCCTCAAGGTCAAGGCGGCAGAGCTGGCAGGTTTCGTCGGGTGCATAGTGTACAGCGATCCGGCCGACGACGGCTTCCGCCTCGGGAAGCCCATGCCCGAGGGCAGGTACATGCCGGAAGACGGTGTCCAGCGCGGCGCCGTCTCGCTCTCCAGCTGGCTCATGGGCGATCCCCTGACGCCCGGTTGGGAGAGCACCAAGAACAGACCGACGCGCCTGGAGCCCCACCAGTCTCACGGCTTGGTCAAGATCCCCAGTCTACCGTTGGCGTGGCGCGATGCGAAGGAGCTTCTACGGAGGCTCAAGGGCCGCGGCCAGAAGGCTCCTCAGGAGTGGGTCGGCGGGGTTCCCGACGTGGACGAGTGGTGGACCGGAGACCAATCCTCGCCCGTCGTGCACCTGAAGAACGAGCAGGACGAGGTGGCCAGGAAGGAGATGTGGAACGTGTACGGGCGGGTCGTGGGCTACGAGCAGAAGACCAAGTCCATCGTGATCGGCAACCGGCGCGACTCCCTGGCGTTCGGCGCCGCCAGCCCGAACTCGGGAACGGCCATCATGATGGAGGTGGCGCACATTTTCGGATCCCTGCGATCCGCCGGCTGGATCCCGTCGCGCACCATCGAGTTCATGAGCTGGGACGGTGGCGCGTACAACTCGATGGGCTCCAGCGAGTTCGTCGAGAAGAACATCGAGGCCGTGCGCGACAACGCCATGGCCTACATCAACCTCGACGAGGCCGTGACGGGCGACACATTCCGGGCCGCGGGCTCGCCCGTGTTCCGACGGCTGCTCCTGCAGGTCATGCACCGCGTCGGCGACAGCAACCAGAACGCGACGCTGCGTGAGCTCTGGGACCGGCGCGGTGGCAAGCTCGAGGGCCTCGGGTCCGTGTCCGACTACAACGCGTTCCAGCACATGGCGGGGACGTCGTCGCTCGACATCGGCTTCGGCGGCTCCTCGCGCGAGGCCGGCCGGCACCCGCGGGACTCGAGCTACGACAGCTTCGACTGGATGGACCGCTTCGGCGACCCGGACTTTAACTACCACAAGCTCCTGGGCCAGGTGGTGGCCCTGCTCCTGGTGGAGCTGGCGGACCGGCCGATCCTGCCCTTCGACATGGAGGCGTTTGCAAACTCCATCACGTCCTGGGCCGACGAGTTCGTCGCCTGGGCCGAGGGCAAAGGGGCGCGCAAGCCCCGCGACGGGCACGCGCCGCTCGACCCGATGCGCATCCGCGACGCCGCAAACGCGGTGGCTGCCGGGGCCCGCAAGTTTGCGCAGTGGGAGATGGCCTGGGAGAACACGGTGCTCGCGTCGGGCTCCTACGAGACGCTCATGCTCGGCCGCCAGCGCACAGAGTACAACTCGCGTCTGGCCATGCTCGACACGAACCTATTAGATATGGATGATACGGGCGGGGTATGTCTGTTGCTTATTCTCTGTGAAAACTCCTTGTTCCCCCTCTTTCCAAACTACTCTTTGTCTAACAGTATCCCTTTTATCCAGGTTCCAAATCGAACCCAGTTCAAACACGTCGTCTACGGACCCAAACTATGGGCCAGTCACGAGCCGGGGTACTTCCCCGCCATCCGCGACGCCATTGAGGCCGGCGACTGGCCCCTGGCGAACCAAATGATGGACAAGGCCGTGAACATTATGCAAAAGGCCGCCGGGAGTCTAATGACGCGGTGACATAGCCAAAACATTTTGCATTCTACTTTCTCCTCTTTTTCTGGTTGATACGATACTTGCCTGGTTCTTTCCCTTTTTTTGGTTGCATGTACAGCTTCGACTAACTGCATCAAGCTTCTCTCGTTCTTTTTTGGAAGCCTATATGACATATACGGGCGCCCGTCTAGTCCTGTTTCTTCTTCCTTTTGTCTTAAAGATATATATACATTGGTTGGCCACTGTCGCCATGATTGGTTCTCGGCGGATCCCTGGGACACCAGAGACAGCGACGGAGGAGGTTTTTGCAATACTTTACTGGGGCTTTTTTTTTTTTTTAATCCCCTGCAGCATAGGTCGCGGCGTTTTTTCCTGTTTCCTTTTTTGGCTTGATATGGTGGCCGCTGAAAATAAAGACGTTGGAGAGGTCAGAAACGCCATGTAAATCAGATTTTGGGCTGAACGGTGTCTGGTTGACATTGATTCTTGTGCATTGATGCTTAATTTGGGAAAGGAAATGATTCCAGACTTCAGAGCGACGTGAACGGCATTGGCCGTTGTGGCATGGGCCGTGCAACTGAGCCACCAGGACTAGCAGGCACAGCCACACAGACCCTGATTTCCAGCAGCTTGGCTGGGCGCCACACTTACGTCGTGTGCAACCCTGCGAGACAGCCGACTTACTGTGCAGCACGCTACACTGACACGCAGCCGAACCCGACATCTGAGCTAGTACTCGAACCAATCCCAGACCTAACACGCCAAAAAAAAAAAAAAAAAACACCACAGCCCAGGGCAATGCTACCAACTTTATCCCGCAACTCCAGACGGCCCAAAGCAAGACAGACACGATGGACGACCTGTCGGGGCTGAATTGGTCGACGACTCCGGCCAACAGCGGCTCCAAGCCGCCGCCCATGAACTCCTCCAGCGCTTTCTCGTACCCGTCGCTGCGCCCGACCCCGTCGCCCCAGCCATCTGGCCGCAACACCCCGCTCTCCTCGCAAGGCTCCGGCGCCTTCAAACCCCCCGCGGCGGCAGCCAAACCGGCGCAGGACAGCTTCAGCGGCCTGGTGAACTTTGGCACCGCCAAGAGCACGGCTAACCTGAGCCTGCGCGAGCAGCAGGAGCGCCTCGAGGCGGAGAAGCGCAAGAAGGTGGAGGAGAAGCGGAAGCAGGCGCAGGCGAGCTTTGGCGACGGCCGCTTCTTGGATTCGCTGGGGCAAGGCGGCTCGAGATCCGCCACGCCGGCGGCGCCAGCGGCGGCTGCGGGCTTGCAGAACGGCAAGGCCAAGGATGCGGACGACGACCTCTTTGCGGCATTCAAGTCTACCACCCAAGTCGACAGTGCGAGCCACTTCCCGCCGGGCTCTCAGCTCGACACACAGGCCGTGGTCTCGAGAGGACCCTCACCGGCCGCCGCCCCAGTCCTGGCCCCGGCCCCGGGTTTGGACCTCAGTAACCCCAGCTCCTGGGCGCAGCCGGGCGGCTCGAACGGCGCCTTTGTCGATGACGACGACCCATTCGGCCTCAGCGAACTGAAACCCAAGGCGCCAGCTGCTGCCGCCGTGGTGAGCAATGACGAGGAGGAGGACGATCTTCTTGGAGATTTGGGACGGCCCGTCGAGGAGGTGCGGAGGGAACAGCAGGCCAGGGCCCAGGCCAAGGCGCCGAAGCGTCCCGAGCCCGAGCCCGGGAAGCCGATTGAGCATTCAGAATCCGAATCGGAGGACGAGGAACCCCGGGCAGCGTCAAACGACCCATTCGACAAGGCCGTTTCCCAAATAGTGGACTACGGCTTCACGCCCGAGAATGCCAGGAGGGCCCTTACAGAAAGCGGCGCTGGGCTCAACGTCCAGGCCGCCGTCAACTGGCTGCTGGACGACGCCCACAGGCAGGCAAAAGAGAAGTCGCGAGGGAAACAGGGCTCGTCCAGCCGCACCAGAGAGACCGATGGCCAGTCCTCCTCGGGGCACGCCAGGGGCTCCAGCCCGGCCTGGATGGGTGGTGACGACGTGCTCGGCAGCAGGAACAGCAGGTCACCGGCACGTGGCGGCGGCGAGGCGGACTTTGCAAAAACTGCGGCCGCGATAGGGAACAACCTGTTCAAGTCAGCAAACTCTCTGTGGAAGACCAGCCAGAAGAAGGTGCAGAAGGCCGTCGCGGACTTCCAGCAGGAAGGGGGCGACCCGAACCAGCCAAAGTGGATGAGATCGGCACAGCAGGACATGGGCCATGATGAGCGGCGCAGGAGAGCAGACGGTACCGACGAGGCGATGATGCTGGAATCCGGCGGTCGGCCGGGTCGGCGTCCCGCCGATGAGTCGAGGAGGCACCCGAGCAGCACCGGCTCGTCACGCAACCAGTCACCATCCGTCCGGGACGCATCTTCGAGCAGGAGTCAGGCTGTGCCCAAGTGGCAACAGTCCAGCCAGCTGCCTCTCAAGGACCCCCGGTCCCGCATCAACAAGCAGGAGATCGAGGAGCAGAGCTCGCAGGCCTATGTCAGTCCCGCCAGGAGGAAGAAGGCAACGCCACAGCCACAAGCCGAAGCCAGGGCTCCGCCGCCGCCGCGAGAGCCCGAGGCGGACCTCCTTTTCGGCTCCGACGCCCCAAGTCGACCCCAAACGCGCCTCCCTCAGCGCCCGTCTCCCCAGCCTTCACCGGGCCCAGGATCCAGCGCCGGAAGGCCATCCGACAGCCCGTCCCCCCGCCCTGTCGTGCAGCCTCGCCCAGCCCCTCGGCCGGCCCGCCAAATCCCGCCACTCGGCGCCGCGGCGCTGCAGACGTCGACCAAGCATCGCCTCGAGGGCACGGCGCACTTCAAGCGGGGAGACTACGCGGCGGCGCACGCGTCGTACAGCACGTCGCTCTCGGCGCTCCCGGCGACGCACCCGCTGGCGATCCTGCTGCTGTGCAACCACGCGCTGACGGCGCTCAAGACGGGCGAGCCGCGGCAGGCGGTCGACGACGCCGACGCGGCCGTCAAGCTCATCGGGCCATCCAAGGGCGAGGGCGAGACGGTGTCGCTGGACGGCAGCGGCGGCGAGACGCGCGACATGAAGGACCTGTACGGCAAGGCGCTCACGCGCAAGGCCGAGGCGCTCGAGCAGATGGAGAAGTGGAGCGACGCGGGCGTCGTGTGGCAGCTGTGCGTCGAGTCGGGCGTCGGCGGGCCCACGGCCATCGCGGGCCGGCAGCGCTGCCAGAAGGCGCTGGCGCCCAAGGCCGCGCCCAAGCCCAAGCCGTCGGCCGCCGCAGCGCGACCAAAGCCGAGGCCGGCCGCGGCGTCGTCGTCGTCATTGTTGTCAGGCAAGGACTCGGAGGCGGTGGAGCGGCTGCGGGCAGCGAACGCGGCGGCGCAGCAGGCGGACGCGGAGAAGTTTGCGCTCGTGGACAAGGTGGACGCGCGCATCGCGGCGTGGCGCGACGGCAAGCGCGACAACCTGCGCGCTCTTCTGGGGAGCCTCGACCAGGTGCTCTGGGAGGGCAGCGGGTGGAAGAAGGTGGGCCTGCACGAGCTCGTCGTGGCCAACAAGGTCAAGATTGTGTACATGAAGGCCATTGCCAAGTGCCATCCTGACAAGGTGAGTGCTTCTTTTCCCCTACTTTATTTTTCCCGCTGCCGTCTTTATACAGTCTTACTGACAATACACCTGCCTCACAGATCACGCAAGACGCGAGCACCGAGGTTCGCATGATTGCCGGCACCGTCTTCAGCACGCTGAATGAGAGCTGGGACAAGTTCAAGGCGGAGAATAATCTGTGATGACGGATTTTTTTTAAGGAGGGACGAGGGGCTGAACTACAGTTTATACCACCCATGGCTTGAAAACAGTTGCCTGGCCCCCGGTTGTCACAGTTAGAATCTCCAGGGAGCACCGGCCACTAGAAACACTGCGATGGTGGACTGATTACATGGGCTTCTGATTGCGTCTGTGAGAGCGGGCCTGCTACTGCTACCTACCTACCTATCTAGGCACCTTATAGTCCCAGACTTCTCCTGACCGAATCGCGCACCTTGTTCTCGTACTCTTCCCTCCGCTCGCGCCACATCTTTGCGGCCTCGACGTTGGCGGGGCTCTCGTCGTTAGGCTCGGCCAGCATGCTCATGACGGAGATGAGAATCTTCTCGACCGACTGGATGGGCGACCAGCGCTCCGACGCGTGCTCGTAGTGGTTCGGGTCGTCTCCGGGCGGGTGGAGGATCGAGATGCAGACGAGGCCGCTTGGGTAGACTTTTTTGAAGGGCATCAACATTACGCAGCAAATAGGGTAGATAGGTACAGTCATCATCATCATCATCATCAAAAAAAGAAAAAAAAAAAAAAGAAAAAAAAAACGCACCGTTGGGATGCCATATCTCCCCCAGAAACTTCATGCTCGGCGGCGCAAGCGGGTAGTCCTTGGGGAAGCGCAGCTCGGCGGGGAAGACGCCGCCCTCGAAGGGCGTGCCCTCGGGCCCCATGATCATGGCCTCCCAGTGCAGCAGGTCGTCCTCGCTCACGGGCCCGGCAGTGATGCCCTCGGGCGGGTTGTTGGTCAGGGCCCGGTACTCCTGCAGGAGCCGGCGGTGGGCGGTCGACTGGGCCATTTGGCTGTTGGGGCTGGTGGTGATGTCGTCTGTGGGGTGTGTTGGGTCTGTGGATTGTTTGGTTTGGTGGGAGTGTCGGCGAGGTGTTGTTCAGGGGCACGGCGGGCGGATTCACTCTCAAAGGGGCTGCGTGTTTTAAGGTCAGGACTCACAAAGCCATCGATTCACAATCCTCCGACCACGGCCTCCTGACGAAGCATCCCGAAGCTCCCAGCGGCCTGGCGCCCATTCGAGCTGACCCGCAGGGATCGACCGCCGCCCGACCCCACATTCACCCGAACACACCACCACAGCCCCGCGTGCGCTAGCACGTAATTGGTCATGCCGGGGTGGGACTAAACGGAAAGAAACGTGAAGCTTTCTGGCGCAATTCAGAGCCCACCAGAGCCCCATTGCGACGATGGAATCAGGCTCTGCCCCAACCACAAGCCGACAGCCATGCCGCCACGGTTAGCCCTCGCGGGCGCCGCCCGCAGCCCAAGAAGGGTAGCCGCGGTCTCGGTCCCTTCCGTCTGCCCCTTCTGCTCCCTCGCCCCGCGCCGACCGAGTCCCAGAGCGTCCTTGTGGGCACGACAGCGGCGGCCGTTCGCAACACCACGAGCAGAGTCGACCGCCGCGTCTTCACGATCCACCACCGAGAACCCCCGCAGGAGACTACAGGATGCGCTGCTGGAGCTCCAGAGACAGGCGCCCAGCTACATCAACCTGTCCCGCGTCCAATTGGCGCTGCAGGGCCTGCGCCAGGATGCGGGCAGGGAGTCGGTGCGCCTGGCCATGCTGGGTCTGGGCGGCACAGGTGCGGCCAAGGGCCTGCTCCAGGCCGTGCTCGCCGACCCGCTGTCGCCCGAGCAGGAGTGGGAGAGGAGGCTGGCCGGCCACGACGAGAACCGGCCGCTCCTGATTCGGATCCGGCCAGACCGGCCCGAGCAGGAGCACGAGGAGCAGCCCGCCCCGAGCTTCGTGTCGCCTACCGCGCCGTCGAAGAGCCCGACCCTGCTCGAGATGTCCGTCTCCTCGCCCACGCTCGACGGCCACGACATCGAGATTCTGCTGGCGGGCATCGGCCCGATGGAGCCCGGGCAGGGGAGCGGGGCCCTGGAGGAGGCAACCCTGGTGCCCGCTATCGACGTCCCGACGTCCAGCACCGGCAGGATGACGCAGATCACAACTCCCGTTCACAAGGCCCTGGTGGTGGCAGACGGGATACTGGGAGCCACGCAGGTCTCGGCCATGCCCGTCGCGAACCGCGCCGACGAGGTGGCGGCCGCGGTCAACCTCAAGGGCGTCACCGACGACGACGTCACCGGCTGCCCGTTCGTCAGGATCGACGTCGAGGGCGGCAAGCACGCCATCGCGCTGTTCCGACAGGACGTCGGGAACGCGATACAGTACGAGACGCTGTGGTTCCGGAGCAACATCAACAAGGTCAAGGACTGGCTCTTGGCCGGGGTGCTGTCGTCGTCGGACGACGGGGCAGCGGCAACCAAGCAGGCCGTGCGCCAGCTCGTCGCCTCGGTCCTCCAAGGCGCGCTCGCGGCGGTGCGGGCTGGCGAGGCCAAGGCCGCGTCCGCGACGGTGAGTCGCAAGGCCGCGGCGGAGGACGCCGACGCGGCGCTGTCGCGGTGGGCCGAGGCGGCGCACTCGGAGCTGGAGAGCCAGCTGGACCTCGCGTTCGCAGGCCACCGCTGGCGCAAGCTCGGCTGGTGGAAACTCTTCTGGCGCGTCGACGACGTGGGCATGGTCTCGGCCGACATGATCGCGCAGCGGTTCCTGCCCGCGGCCGAGCGCGACCTCGTCTACCTCGCCGGGCGCATCAGTGGCGCGGGGCTGGCCGCCGGTGACGGCGGCAGGACGCCCGAGTACCCCGCCCCAGCCGCCGTGTCGGGGGCTGAGGAGCCGACGGAGGCAACAACAACACCGACGGAAGAGACCACGACGGCAGTCACTACTGCCACTACTAAAACTACCCCTTGGCCGATGCACATTCCCCACACGCGACGGTACCTGCTCGACAAGAGCGTGCCGGCGCTGCAGGCCCTGGCGCAAAAGCTGGTGCTGCAGACGCTGAGCACGTCGACGCTGACGACGTCGCTCGGGATACTGGCCTACATGTCGTCCTTTGGCGCGTACGAGGCCGGCGCGGTCGCCGCCCTGGGAACCGTGTGGAGCATGCGCCGCATGCAGAAGAGCTGGGAGACGGCGAGGGAGTACTGGGAGGGTGAGGTTCGCGAGGAGGGCCGCAAGGCCGTCAGGGCCGTCGAGGCCAGCGTCGAGGAGGTCCTGCTCAGGACTGCTGCCGAGGATGGCGGTGGCGAAGGCGCGGACGACACCGCCGCGCGCGAGCTCGCCACGGCCAAGGACCTGGTCGGCCGGGCCGAGGAGGCGCTCGCGGAACTGAAGCAGACGAAAGAGAGACGCCGCTCTCCTGTACAATAAACAACAAAAGCTGTATACACAAATCATCATCGCGTCTTGCGGCATGAAGATCAGTGCTGCCGCCTTCAGCTCTCGTTGCACCACATCAGATAACGTCGTTTCACCTCTAAGTTAGGTCTAGGTCGAGGGTATCTGGCATATCTCGCTAGCTCTCCTGCTTCGTACTATGCAAACCAGAAACGCCATGGGGGAATCTTCTTCTTTCGCCGCAGAAACAGAGAAATTGGCACCAATCAAATATAGGTATCCCTTTTGCCTCTTTCCATGGTCACCTGGGCTGGGGTGATCAGGAAAACCATGTGGCTGGAAATCTCGATTTTTTTCCTGGAATCGTAGGCGTATGACTTTTTTTTTCGATTCGTTCCCTCAACCCCTGCCTCCCCTCCCAGCGCCGCCACCTCCGCCACCCCCGCGGGCCCGGTTGACGGTCGCGCGGCCGCGGGCGAGTCCGACACCACGGCCCCTGACGTTGCGGCTCCGGAACATGGGGGCGTTTCGCAGCATGTCCGGGACGATGAAGAAGCGCACGTGGCTGCCGCGGATGTAGACCTGGTCCAGGTGGCTGACGCGGCCGTCGCGCGCCGTGACGGTGATGTCGCGGAGCTGGATGTTCATGTTGTCTTCGGCTGTTTTGCGGGCGGATCTGCCGTGTCAGCCTGGGGACCACCTATGCAGAGGGCAGGTTGCAGACACGCCCACGTACCTTCTATCAGCTTGCCGCGGTAGGTCTGGCCCGTTGTGATCTCGAGCGTGATGATATGGCCCTGTCCCGCGCACACGCATCCGCCGTCAGCACCAGCTCCTAATCCAGCATAGAGAAAAGTCTGCCGATTGGGGTTCCTGCGCCCTCACCTGGGCCTCATTTAGGAGCTTGATCGGAATGCCGATTGTGGAAGTCATCTTGGGCGTGTCTGCTCGTCTCGCCGAACGGGTAGGAGGGCGGGCAGTTTCGCGGTCAGTTCGCGGGCAGACGAGCTCCCCTTCCTTTCCAACCCAACGCCACGCCGCGGTGGGAAATTTTGCTGAGCTTGCGCCACTTTGTGGCTGACCGAACCAGGCCAGCCTTCCCGCCGCCCCGCAAGCCCGAACGCAAGAAATCTGACGTCAGGCCGCAAGGCTAGGAAGCATGTGATGGAAAGGTCACACTCGAGACGCCTTTGTTGCAGGCCGCCAATCATACTATTACCTCGCAGCGGAAATCCGCGCATTTGTAAATGCAAAATTGCCTTTCTGCTTTTTCTGCACACCCCCGGTGTGCCTGGCGGACCATGACGGGAGGGACGGTTCGCCCGCCAAGACCCAATGAGCATCGACAACTAATACAAAAAAGGCAAACCCATCGAAAGCGAGCGGCCGTTGCAGGATGTAACCCACTCGAGTGAGCCACAACTCGAGGCACACGTCTCTGCCAGTAGCGCACTGCAATTCCAACCTTGCCTTCCCCGATAGATTCTTCTGTCTATATGCTCCTGGTGCACTGGTAACCTCCGAAGCCTAGCGTCGCTTTATCCGACCCCCACACGCGTCTCTTGAACATAATCTGACCCACATAGGCCGTCGTAGCGAAGGCAGACAAGTTCCTCGTCAGTACAAAGATGGGTGTACAGGCCGTGTGCCGAATGGGGCGTGTGGGCGAAAAGGCACCATGCTCACAGTCGCAGCCTTCCACTCCGTTCCTGGCAGCAGGACGATAAAGGCGTCCGTCCGTCCGGTAGTCCGCGTAGATATACCACCCAATACCAACATTGCGGCTATAAAGAGGGCCGCACTCTTCGCTCTCGATGCTTCTCCTTGGTTGTTGTGCACGCCTCAAGTCCGAAAAAAAAAAGACCATCTGTGTCCCAGCTGAACCAACATGCCACACAAAGATCACCGGGAGCGCGCCTCGACCAAGCGGCGGCGCGAACCACGGCGTCGCCCGGACGACCACCCGTCTGATCGACCCGAGCAACCTTATCAGCCGCTGCAGCCCCTTGACGAAGACGGGTGGCAGCAATGTAACGAGGGATTGTGCTCCAAACCGTGGCAAGATCCTGACACGGGTGAGAAACCATGCAGACCTACATTACCCAACACATCCAAAGCAGCAGACATTGTTAACAGTCCTCCAGGCGAGTGGCTATGCAAACTCATCACACCAAAATATCCCAAAGGCATCATTGTAAACACCACAGAACCAACCCCCACATACGCTCCGGGCACATCAACCATCCCGTATGCGCAACCAGCCTACGGTCTCGTCGAGCCATGCTGGCCACCGCAGCAGCAGCAGCAGCAGCAGCCCTGGCATCCCACTCCCCAACCGCCTCCCGGTCCCTGGTCTCCCACCTTCCAACCGCCTCCCGGCCCCTGGTCTCCTACCCTCCAACCGCCTCGCGGCCCCTGGTCACCGCCGCCAACGACACATTGGGCAGAATCACAGCACCAGCACCAGCACCAGCACCATCCCCAGGCGGCATCACAAGCTCCCGGGTCGCCCGTCGCAGCAGACCAGTACACGGTTCCCGGGCAGCTGCCCCAACAACAAGTAAAAGAAGAATGCCCTGCAGCCGACAACGTCAGCAACATCAACCACGACACGAGATCCGCCACAACAACCCACCCCAAAGAGCACCAAGTGCGGGTCCAGATCGGCGACACGAAGATCCGGATGCTTCGAGACCCCCAGGAGTCGGGGCCGGTCAGGCTCACCATCAACAACACGAACAGCTTCACCATCGACACGCGCCACCGCCGCGGTAGCGGCGGTGATGGCGGAGGAAGTCGGGGGAGGGCGGATCGGCCGCCGGGACGGTCGTGGGAAGGGGGACATTGGTCCCACCACGACGGCTGGGAGCGCCGTAGCTTTGGGGAGCATGGTGCGTGAGGCAGTTCAGCACATGTTCCGAAGAGGACTGGTGGGGGACATACGGAGGATTGGATAGAGTGACATTCATTGATGAAACAGAAGGCAGCGACGAATATCAATCTATTAATCTAGAAGCAGCGCTAGAGCGATTTAGACTCGGCGCGGGACCAACGCCATAAACTCCGTGCCAAGTCTAGGAAGGACAGACCACGCAAGATAAAAATTGAAAAAAAAAAAAAAAAAAAAAGACTATGAAATCAAAAACACGCAGGCTGGCAATGTCGCCATAAGCATCTGATAAGCCGGCTAACAGGCAAACACAAAGCCTCAGAGCTGCCCCGCTGGATGGCACCAAAGCCACCCCGAGACATCGGTAGGTTGTTGTTGTTCCATGAACAGTAAACCACGGGCTCGGTTAACTAGAACAAGATCATGTCGCTGAAAAAAAAAAGAAAAGGCAGAAAAATCGCAACCTAGCAAACATGACGTCCAAAAATCAAAGCCGACGGCGCAGGCACCGAATCACGGTTATATAGCGGAGCAGGCGAAAAGGGATCGACAGCATTAGGTGAGGGCGATTAGGACCCAAGTTGGGTCGACGGGGTGGCAGGTCAGAGAGGGGAAGAAAAACAAAAGGCATAAACACGCATACAACACACACTTTGATCTCGGCTTGGAGTGGCAACATGGTCCAAAGAATGATGTAGCCGAGACGATCGAAAAAGTCGACGTCTCTCCAGCCAGATTCTTATCAGTGTTCGGCTCGTGATGGGCACATACGCATCCAAGGTCGAGAAGCGTCCGCGCGATGGGCGTCGCATCAAGTACCGGGAGGGTCCTAGAGCCCCGCAGGAGCTCAAGCCTAGCCGAAGCGAGGCGAGCCGGGAGAGGCTCAGATCCGTCTCGCCGCCGCGAAACGGGCGGCGAAGCCATCTTGGAGCGGCGCTGTTCGATAGGGGCGGCGGCGCGCCTGACGGATGGGAATCGGAGCGGCGTTGTTGCCGGGGTTGTCCCGTCGCATGGGATCAGAATCCTCATAGATGGAGCGTATCTTCAAAGGGCCGCAGCCTGTGGCGTACATGGGCTTCGGGTTGCGGATCATGTCCCTGGGGGGGAAGAGCACTTCGGGTGGGGGAGTTTCAGGAGAGAAGACGTCCACCTAGAACGTGCTCCAGTTCCAATCTCTCGGGACGCTCAGGGCGACCTCGGTGTGGTGCGGCGGCGGCTTGGCGGCGGCGCAGATGGCGGCGGGGCCGCACTGCTGCTGCTGCTGCTGCTCGCCGTGCAGGGCCGACGCCGACGTGGGCTTTGTGGGGCTGTTGGGCGCCGTGGTGGCCTTGGTGCTGGCGATGGACGCGGCGGCGCCGCAAGATGTGGTCGAGGCGCGCGTGGCGGGGCGAGTCGTGGTGGACGAGGTCTCGCTGGAGGACTGGCTGCTGGTGCGCGAGTGCCAGAGGCGGAACTCGCCAAAGCAGTAGACGCACGAGCGGCTCATGGCGCCGCGCGGGTTGAAGTGCGCCTCCTCGTCGAGAGGGACCTGGTGCGACGAGTGGGGGTCGCAGAAGATGTTTCCGCAGCGCCGGCAGTGGTGGCGGCGGGTGAAGTAGCCGAACTGCTTGGTGCACGATGGCTCGTCGCACATGGTGGATCGCTCGTCGGCCTGGAAGAGCGGTGGCACATGTCAGTTTTGCGGAGCCAAATCTCCGAGACGCGCGGGTGAGTAACGTCGGAGTGAGGCTGCCAGTCAGGGTGAGCTCACCTTCCAGTGCTTGCGCGTCGGTGGCGCAGACACGACGGGGAAGAGGTTGACGTTCAGCTCGGGCTCCAGGGTGCTGTTGCGGCCGCTGTCGTTGGTGGATCGGCGGCTGAGACGACCTATGGCGCCGAGGCCGGTCAGGTTCATGAAGCTGCTGGTCGAGGACACGGGCGTGTTGGTCGCGATGGCGCTCTCGTCGTCGCTGCGTGTCGGCGGCTCCTTGGAGGGAAACTCGTTGGGGCGCAAGACGGCAGGCACGAAGAGAGGGCGACGCGACGGCTGGTAGCCGCCCTTGGGGGAGGCGGGCGAGTGCCTCTTCGTGTTGCTCGGGGGCGAGATCTGCGGGTTGTAGCGGGATTGGTAGGGGACCTGGGCGGCGCGGATGGGCTGCGTCCGATGGCCAAAGTGGTTGTGGCCCGACGCATCCGGGAGCCGAGGCATGATGAAGTCGGCCGTGGCCATGGCTGGGTCGGAGCGAGGAGGGCGAGGAGGGAGTAGTTGTGTGAAGGCGCCTCGATTCCGGAGATGGATATGGTCGGGCGCAAGTGTGTACCTAGGTAGGCTAGTGGTGGCGTCGACTCGGGAAATATTCGAGATTATTATGGTTGGCGTCGACCAGAGTTGGTTGGCGCGTGGATATTATCAAGATTGGCCGCAGATGAGGCCAAACCGCGGAAGGGGAAGGGTTGCGCCGGGTGTCTGGCGATTACGGTTTGAAAAGCGTTTCGATGATTAGAGGGCTGGGGCGCTGTGTTGGAGATTAGAGTTGGATTCCGGGCCGCCACCGAATTGGTTGTGCTTGAGAGGGCGAAAGACAATGGGCGCTCTGCTGCTGGGCGATTGTGGCAGGGCGATTAGGGTGGCACGCGACCAAGGTCGTGGTGAGCGGAGCCGACCGAGTGAGGTGAGAGGCAGGCGAGGGCGAGTGTTGGTTGATAGATGGCATGTAATGGGCCGGCAGCGGCGCGCAGGGCAACGGCGGGCGGGTGAGGTTGAGCCTAAGTACTGGCGCTGGCAGGATCTGGCAGGGCGGTACCGTAGCAGCACACTGCTGGCGGAGTTGCGGCTGCGGTCGGGCGTTTGGTTGTTATCAGGCCTGACGTGATTGGCCGTCGCTTCTCGCAATTGCCTCCGACCCAGTCCCTGTAGCGTTGCAGTCCAAGTCCATGTGGGGCACGTTATTCCAAGACGGACCCCGGGAACACTGACAGCCCGCACTGTCCACCGCCTGGGTCTCGTCTTCCCAGCCTGGTTCCTTGATGGAGACACGCTTGCGATGCAGGGCGAGGAGGAAGGGGGTGGAAGAGACAGACATAATACGATGGAGAGAGAGTGAGGGGAACGAGCGGGGAAGACGTTTGTTTGCTACGGTGGTACCCAAGTACTAGGCAGGTACCTAGCTCCCAGGTAGCTTCCTATCTATGCTTCCTAGGGTCGCATCATGGCTGGTACAGGTTGACTACATCCGTCATCGACACCTCATCCTCCATCATCCAGTTGGCGGTGAAGACAACTTGATGGTGGGCGCCACAGTACATACCTACCTTGGCCCAGATAACATCCATCCGAAGAAGCCCGGCCTCGGCCCACTGCGCTCTCTCTGCTGCACCTCAGCACAGCTGCCTATCTGTCCTTTCCTCCATGCATGTCCCAGCCCGCGATGGGGTGTGCTAAGCAAAGCGCCTTGAAACCCAACTTCATCCACAGCGCAGAGGCCATCCACGCCACGGGTATATGGTGGGTACATGCAGCGCGATGGTGGTGCACGGCAACGGCTCCCAGCTCTTGCGCAACGGTGGATTCATCATTGCAGTGATCGCTCCCTCCAAACAAGAAAAAAAGAAGAAAAAAAAAGAAAGAAAAAAATACCCGTCCGCATCACCCGACCCCAGACAAGGGGATCCCGGACCCTGCTCTTGCGGTGAGCCCTTGTCGCAGCGATCATCGCTGTTCATTTTGTTTCGTGCGTGCCCTTCCTCCCATGCCCGCACTGTTGCGCCGCCGTCGACGCGCGCCCTACTCTAAAGCCAGAGAGAGCCAGGGGGGGATCGGGACGTCGAGGAAAAGCGGCATGCACGGCCTCTGACGCTGACGAGCCCGCTGAATGCCGAGTTCGCAGCGCCGAAAACGGCTAAGCTCTCCTCACCGGTCTGCTCGTCCCGGTCCCGACGAGCGCGCTATCTCCAACCTGGCAAGGCAGGGAATTACAGAATCCTACGCTGTTAGTTGGATAAGCAACCCTCAGGCCACCGTTCGCTCGACCATCGCGATCGCCTCCGAGGACGCCGCCGCAAATGCCCGCGAGGTGACAAAATGTGCCCACCACAATGACGAGCCTCGGCCGCCCATAATGGAAGTTCTCCGTGCAAGTCAAGTCGGCATCCTTGGCGATCCACCCACTCGCCATTGGCGATTTCCATGCGTTAGTGGAAAGCGCTTTTTGTGAAGAAACAGTGGGGAGAGGACGTCCCCAGCCTCACTCGAAATATGTCCTTCACACACATGTGCTGCCGAGGGGAGATTTGAGCGGGGCTTCCGCTCTGCTGCTTGAGCATTCGCTTCCCCATCGCGAGTCGTTGTCGTGGACCCCGTTTTTCCCGTCCATCCCATCGCCTTCTGAGATGCCAGATTGCTGTCTTGTCCCATAATAAACAAGGCGCGAGACTGACTCGGCCTGAAGTTCTGTCAGAGCCGCCAGTGGGCAAGGACCGCTGTGGCCGCTGATTGATTGGGATGACGGCCATGGATGGTTTTGTGAGGAAGCGGCAGGCGAGCACGCGGCATCGCACGCAGAAAGACGGGGCTCCCAACCCGTAAATTCCCACCCAGGAGCCAGGACCGCCCCACTCTGGTGGCACCGCACTCCACGAGAGGAGGACCCGCCTGGCGATCTTGCGGCCTTTTGCAAGGTGCTTTTTTTTTTTTTTTTCTTTTCTGGAACGCGACGGCGCCGTTGTCGGGCGCCAAGAGGAGCGCCCTAGAGGCAGGCCCCAGCTCGCTTCCTTCGACCCATGCTTGAGCGCGTCGCCGATGGAAAGCGCGTGTGGCGGGGTCGAGCGGGGGGCGCCGGCCGCCTCGCTCGCTTTTGCGGCAGGACTTCACGTGCCCATGGTCGTCTTGGCTCCCCCCCAGACAGAAACTAAGGCAAGGTGGTTGACGTTCCTTTGGCCGGGATGGACCTGCTCAATTCGATTTGGTATGGACAGTAGGACGGCTATGGACCCCACCCGTTTTCGATACCAAACGCTGCCTGCGCCCCAATTGGACTCCCGACTTTGGCTTTCCAACCGTTGCCAGGGCTGGACATATCATCCAATTGCGCATGCGTTAGCGTTTTCTGCTCATTGGCTCTGCCCTTCGTTATCTCTGCAGCCCTTGATTGGTGCAAAGTCGCCGACGAGCAACCGGAATGCCAACGCTAGCGCGAGCAGCGCGACAGGGGTCGCACGGACGGCCTGCCCGGCGGTTTGCCGCAAGCAGTAAATCACAGTGCACGTTTCGCAAAAGCGAGAGCCTCAGAGCCCAGTCCATGGCGTGATCGATGGGGAGCGATATTTGCCCTGCGGACAAGAATAGGGGACAGACACGAAGTGAGCTATAATTGCCACAGCATATCAAACCCCCAACACGATGGATCTGCGGTCGCGTTCGATCGCCTGCAAGTAACCCCTCCATTCGTCCCCTCCGCCCAATGGGCCCGACCGGAGATGCTCCCTTTTGCCCAAACGGCGAACAAGCAAAGGGACAGTGCGGTACAGTAGACGCGGCGGGCCAATGGCAACAGGTGGATTACAGCCCCAGCCCATGGGGAAGTGCCGCCGCCGGCGACCTCTGCATAACATACAGCAAGTAAGTTGCGCTGTCCATACAGAG
The DNA here is from genome assembly GCA_003049425.1 of Magnaporthiopsis incrustans. NCBI lineage: Eukaryota > Fungi > Ascomycota > Sordariomycetes > Magnaporthales > Magnaporthaceae > Magnaporthiopsis > Magnaporthiopsis incrustans. Next base: position 29,249 of record PYSR01000241.1, read on the forward strand.
CTGGAGTCGGCTTGCGTTTGCTACCGTACCCGCCGTCCGACATCCAAATCAATAAATATCCCACAGCTTCGGCTAGGCGTTGCGACGCGAGCCAAGCCCATTTTCCAAACCACCCCAAGCGAGCTCCTCCTGTCCAACAAACAATGGCCACGTACAAGGTCTGGCGGCAGGCAGTTGACGGAGGAAAAACATTTAGGCGCACTCGACCGGAGCGGGAGGGGCAAGCAGCCCCCAATACTGCGCTAAGCTGCGGGTGGTGGGCGTGGCGGGGCGGCACCTACAGTATGTACGCACATAGGCTAGGTAGTCTCGGAGGCTGGCCAGACAGGCCGGCCGGGAATCGGCGTTGTTTTTCTGTTCTGTTCTTTCGCGGATCGGGAAAGTCGGCTAGAGGTTGCGCTTGGAATGACGGCGTGTGTTCCCGCCCGTGTATGTACGTATGTACTCGATCTTCTCTGACGGTCCCGTCGGCCCAAGGCTGTGGAGCCCCCCGGTATGCATGGCATGGCACTTCGCTTTTTAGCTAATGGCTACTCCCCCATCCAAGGGCCCACGTAGGGGTCCATCTCCGAAAGGAGGGCCTTTTGCCTGCCGCCGATGAGCACAAGCACAGTATCCGCCCCTCCAGCCCCTCGGGTCTCGGTGAGGCCAACGGGGATGGGTGGTCGAGGCTCTCCGATCGCGTGCCACAAATCAGCCTGGCGGCTAGCTAGCTAGGTAGGTACGTAATAGCTTCCCCCCAGGGATGATGCGTGAAACCGCGCATCTCTAACGAACCGAACCCCTCCTCGTCTATGGAGGGTCGTAGTAGCCCACATGTCCATCTCCGATCTGTGGCGCGCCCGTGTAGCTAGCAAGGTAGGTAGGTATGTAAACAAAGATGGCATTTTTACCGTAGGTAGATGGTGGACATGGACTACACCCGGTCCTTGTCGTCGTCCGGCACGCCCTCGACCCACCTCCCACTCCTCCCGCCGTCCTTGAGCACGACGCGCAGACCGTCGACGCGCATCCCCTTGTCGACGGCCTTGCACATGTCGTAGACCGTCAGCGCCGCCGTGGCGGCCGCCGTCAGCGCCTCCATCTCGACGCCCGTCTTGCCGTCGCAGCCGACCGTGGCGCGCACCTCGACCCTGTTGTCGCCGGCGCCGGCGCCCGCCACCGCGTCCAGCTCGACCGACACGTGCGAGACGGCGACCGGGTGGCACAGCGGGATCAGGTCGGGCGTGCGCTTGGCCGCCATGATGCCCGCGACGCGCGCCACGCCCAGCACGTCGCCTTTGCCCATCTGGTTCTGGAGGATCAGCCGCACCGCCGTCGCGGAGCTGAAGGTGACGGTGCAGGCCGCCGTGGCGACGCGGGTCGTCACCGCCTTGGAGGAGATGGGTACCATGTGTGCCGCGCCCGAGGCCGTGACGTGTGTGAGTTTTGGTTGGCTGTCGTTGTTGCTGCTGCCGTCGCCGTTCGTCTCGGTAACGGCGGCCGGCGATGCGTCCTTGTCCGTTTGGTGCTTCAACCGGCAGCTGTGTGTCGAGAACGGCCGGGGGTGAAACATACCGGTGACGGCATGTGAGGGTGGTAGTAGCTGCCGCGGTATGCCATGGCTTCGTGAGGGGACGGCGCGACGGTCGATTGCTCTCCTCGGAGACGGCCACAGTGGATTCTCATGTCGACGCTCCAGACCGTTGGTATCTAGCATGCCGGGAGCGGTAGTTTATTTAGCAGCAGCCCTCCGTTGAACTGCGCGTAAATTCTTTCTAAAATCAGAGAACCGCCTTGAAAAACAGACCCAGATCGTCGCCCTCATTAGACGCTCGCGGGGGCCTGCAGTGGCCCCGGCCTCCTAGTCAAAACGCCAACCCATATGCAATTACACCCACGACATAAACGTGTAGATGGATTTATATACCAACCATAAACACTGGCCTTGTTCGCCGGGCATTCACCCTTTGCCGCTATAGAAGAACAGAAAAACGGAGGGATTCACCCACCTATCAGAATCATCGGCCTGTTCTTCATATGTTCCAGTTCGCCAATGCCCGCATGCCTGGCCTTCTTGCGCTTCACGGCCATGCCGATGAGATCCAGGAGCTCTTGCGAGTTTGGCACGGTGATGGGCAGTTGTGACGCGGCGTCGGGGGCTGTGTCCGCTGCGTCCAGTAGTTGCCGCCGCATACCCTCCAGGGCGGCCTCGTCGATGGGCTCCCCGGCGTTGGTCTTCCTCAGGATGTCCCGCAGCGACACCTCGGCCTCGCCAAATAGGCAGACCTTGAGGTTCCCGTCGCTGGTGATGCGCAGGCGGTTGCAGGAGCCGCAAAAGTTCTGCGTCATGCTCGTGATGAAGCCGACGCGGCCGCGGAAGCCGGGCACCTGGAACGTCTTTGACGTGTCGTTCCTGTGGCCGGCGACGCGGTGCAGGCCCGGGTGGGCCTCGCGGATGCGGTCCAGCATCTCGCGGTAGCCAAACATCTTGCCCTCGCTCCAGCGGTTGCCGTCGAAGGGCATGTACTCGATGAAGCGCACCTCGACGTCGGCGTCGCGCGTCATGTCGACGAAGCGCACAATCTCGGCGTCGTTGAGCCCGCGCATGACGACGCAGTTGATCTTGAGCTTGACGCCGGCGCCGGCCCGGTTGAGCTCGAGGATGCGGTCGATGCTCCGGCGCACGGCCTCGAGCCCGTTGCGGCGCGTCATGATCTGGTACTGCCACGGGTCGAGCGTGTCGAGGCTGAGGTTGACGCCCGTCAGGCCCGCCTCGACCATGGCCTCGAGCTTGCGGTGCAGCGAGATGCCGTTGGTGGTCAGGCACAGCTCGCGCAGGCCGTGGCGCCGCAGGTCGCCGATCTGCCGCATCAGGGGCACGATGTCGCGCCGCACCGTGGGCTCGCCGCCCGTGAGCCGGATCTTGGTGACGCCCTGCGACACGAAGACGGACGACAGCAGCACCACCTCGGGCGTCGTCAGCAGCTCGCGGTCCGGCGAGAGCGGCACGCCCTCCTCGGGCATGCAGTAGACGCAGCGCAGGTTGCAGCGCTCCGTCAGCGAGATGCGCAGGTAGTCGTGCTGCCGGCTGAAGGTGTCGGTCAGGAAGTCCGAGAAGGGCCTGGCGTCCCTGAGGCTCTCCCGCCTGGGCCGGGATGGTACGGCCGGCGGGCCGGCTCCGTCGCCCGGCCTCGGCTCGGGGAAGTGCGGTTCTTGGCTGAGGCCGCTAGACGTCGCAACTGCTCTCCTCGACGGGGGCGCGGCACCTAGGACGCCAGGGGCGGCGCAGCGCCGTGGCACTCGGGCGCCGAGCCGCAGGCGATGTGACACGGCGTTGGACCACATGGCTCAGGAGGGGATACGGAGCTTTGTCGGGATTTTGCTCTTCCTCCTCGTCCCCTCCCAGGCACGCGCAACAGCAGAGCCCCTTGAGCTTTCGCTGGACAAAGAAAAGAGAGCTGGTTACTTGGCAAGCAACTGCGGCTCCATGCTCAGTGAACTCGGTAGGCTCAGCGATGGTGTTCAGAGACTCCAACTGAGAGAGTCCGAAGTGAGCTCCGGCTTGAGGATGTCCGGCGATGGATGCGATGAATATCTGCAGCTCCAAGAGGCACGCTGAAGGTCCGCGGCCGATGAGTCAGCGACCATGGAGAAGACGCGGTCGGCGGGGTGTCCAGCTGGTGTCTGATTTCTGCAGCCGCGGCTTTCGTCCAATGTCTGGCCTGGGGTGGCGAAGACCAAATCCCATCTCCGGCATTTGAGATTTTTTTTTTTCGATAGTCAATTCGGACTGTCAAGCAAGGTACAAAGGGGTAAGTACTTTGATGTGGGTGGGGTAAGGGCGCTGATGAAGATGCGTCAGTGTGATAGCTGGTGATAGCTGGTGGTATCCACCTACAAGCACCCTCTTTTCCTTGTCACGCTTGTCCAAGGTCGAGGGTGCGATCGAGATTGCCGTCCCAAGATAACTGCCGCTCAATAGGTTGGCATGCACTAGTTTGCTTTCTTTCCAATACTCGAGCTGCTCGAGGATAATTGCCGCAAGCGGGAACCCGTGTGCGTGATGACGACGCTGCAGCCTAAGCCGAATCAGGCAATGGCACAATAAACAAACACCCCCACCAAGCCTCTTGAAGAAAGTCGAGCTGCAGGCTTCACCAGCGAACCTCATTGAAAGCCGAGGCTGCGCACCCAAGGAGCCAAGCCAGCGCCTCCACTCTACAAAACCGGGAGCCCGGGCCTTTTCCCCATCTCGGGCCTGGATGCAACGTCCACCATCCTCGACCGGGGCTCTGAGACGCCACCTGGCTGCCTGCGTCCTCGACGGGCAAACATATTTGCTGCTGCGATAATGCCTGCCGAGACTCGCTTCTCGGGCAGCTTCGGCGGTACGATCACCACTCGCAGACGCTCCCCTTGTAAAGTTAGGGTGATGGGACCTTGGACTGCACAGCTTGCTCACCCCCTCGTCGCAGCCTCGAGCCACTGCCTCCCCAGTCCCGATGGGGAGCTGGTGGCCACCCTGGCCTCCTCGTCCGGCATCAGCATCCGCTGGGTGAGGTCTCTGCAGCTGGCCAACATTGTCAAGCTGCCCCGGGACCTGTCGTCGCCGTTTGCGGCCTTCAGGTGGTCCCCGTCGTCACGCCGTCTCCTCGTCGCCTCGGCGGACCAGCTCCATGTGTTCTCCGCCCTGGACGGAGCATTCCACGCTGTCATCCGTAACCCTCTGGCCCCTGGCCTCAAGCTAGGCTTTGTCGATTTTGGCGCCTCGGATACTGAAGTGTGCATGATCTCGTCTCTGGGCCTGAAGCTGTCCGTCTTCGATCTGGCCGCGCCGAGAACGGTCGAGATCGTCAACCCCAAGTTCTACAGCGCATCCACCGCACCCAAGGGCTTCTCGTTCCGGCCGCGCACTCGTCACTTGGCGGTGCTGACCCGCACCAATGCCAGGGACCTGGTTAGCATCCACCACCCACAGTCGCGCGATACGCAGCGGTCGTGGAACGCCGAGAGTATTGACGCCGGCGGCCTGTCATGGAGCCCGGACGGCCGCTGGCTTGTGGTGTGGGAGAGCCCCGCCCATGGTCACAAAGTGCTCTTTTACACCCCGGACGGCCAGCTGTTCAAGTGCTGGAGTGGGCCCCAGGCCGGTCTGGATGCAGCTACCCGTGATTTTCTGTCGCTCGGTGCCGGGGTCAAGCTGCTGCAGTTTGCCGTGGACTCGAGCCGGATGGCTCTGGCGGACTTTGGCCGCACCGTGTATCTCTTGGACGTGACCACCGTCGTCGAAGCTGTCAGACTGAGCCATCCTGCAGCCATCACTCCAACCGAGCACCTAGAGGTGGGGTGGTTCTTGTTTTTTTTTTTTTTTTTTCCTTTTGTCTCTGCGTCACCCTCCCGCTGCAACTCAGCGCCGCCGTCAAACCCGGATGTCCTTAGCCCTCCCCCCGTATGTTTGGCATGGGTTCTAACAAGGCGGTCCATCTGCACAGGTCTACCAGCAGAACCTGGCCACGTCTCACGCAGGGGAGCGCTCCATCCCTGCCGAATTCGTAAAAGGCAAACACCAGACACTTCTTCCAGCCGGCCGCCCGGCCAGTGAGAACGCCGAGCTGAGGACTGGCCCCTCCCTTATGGCGTTCGATGCCACCTCGACTTTTCTGGCATCTGTCCTTGGTGACTGGCCTGCCACCGTGTGGATCTGGGACGTGCGGACGGCCGGACTTCGCTCCGCCTTGCTTTTCCACGCCAACGTCATCACTCTCTCCTGGCATCCCAGAATACCGAGCACCCTCCTGATTCGGTGCGAAGGCGACCAGCACTCCAGCCTGGCCTTTGTCTGGGATGCCCTCTCGCCAGGCCCAAGGACGGTTGATTTCCTACGCGGCGGCCCACCGGCCAAGATGGCCGCGTCCTGCCATTGCTCCTGGTTGGACCTGAAGGGCACCGACGCGCCTGTTCTCTTCTATACCGATGCAAGCAGCTACGCCTTGGCTTCCCTGGGCGGCGACGGGGACGGATCGCCACTATGGAGAGAAGCTTCCGAGAGCAGTGGCGAGTCGGCGCTCGATCTTGTTTCGGCAACGTTCGGTGGCGATGAGTCTGACGACGAACCGCTCGACGATACGTTCCATTTTAGGCAGAACAGATGACCCGGGCCAAGGATGCACAAGACAAGAATAACTCAACGAGACAACCGTGGACTGCGCAATCAGGGAGCGAGGAGAAGAGGGGACTGGGAGCAATAAGCGAAGAATAGCATCTCGATGATGGGGGCTAGCCCGCCCAATCACCCGCCCAGCCAGCGGTTCCGAACATCTGCAGCCACCTGCCATCGATCGGCTGCAGGTCGAAGCTTTGGGAAGAGCAGTCCTCTTTGGCCTGGAAGGCTCTAGAGGCCATGCAACGCCTGGAATGCCGTAATAGAAGCCTGGTGGTGGGGGTCGGGACGGACGCTGATTCAACTCCCAGCGCCGTTGCACCCCTGCTATGGAGCTCTAGCTGCAGCTCGAGCGATGGGTGCCATTCCAGCTAGTTTGTCATGCTTGCTTCCCATTCATCGAGAGCCTACGCCAAGGCCCACGCACACGCCGTGGTAGTGTAGGCGCGAACCTGCAAAGACTGGCTGGAGAAGCGGTTCGTCGCGCCACCCCGGCCCTGGAACATGCATATCGCCTGCGGGAATGGGCATTATCACCAGTCCATTGGATGTAACCCTGGTTAATCCCTTAAAAGGAGGAGTAAAGATAAAAATAAGCGAGGAGGAAAAAAAGAACATGGAAAAAAAAAGGCAAACATAACATCCAGCTCCCATGGGATGGGGCAGCGCTTCCCAACTCGGCTTGCGCCAAGCCCAAGCCAATTTCTCGCCGCCGCTGTGCCGTGTGCCCACATATGGTATACCATGGTGGCTGCTGACTACCATGTAATTTACCTACCTAGCCGGGAGAGCCGCACCCAAGTAGCACTTGCGAACCCACCGATGGGGATGGCCGGCTACTCTCTCTAGCCTGGGCAGCCTCTGAGGATGCCTTCGGGCCATACCTTTACGGCAATTCTTTTTGGCCAGAGCCGGTGGGTGGGGGGAGACAGGGCGAACGATAGGAACGCACAACCGTTCGTGTTCTCCTTGCATCTGGACCTTTGGGGCCAAGCGGAGGCGGGCTTGCGTCCGATTGATGCACCCTCGAGGGCCGAGAGTGGGTTGTTTGCTCTCTTGCATGAAGGAGGCAAACATTGAACACCCAAGTCTGCCGAGATGGAACGGCAAGAAAAAAGGCCATGGAACCGACACAGGGGCAAGCGAGACGCATTCGAGAGCAGCTGTGCTCGCGCTTATATACCGGGTTCCCGGTACCCGGAATTCAAGGCAATCCACGGACCCCAAGGTCGACACATCTCCATTCTGTGCCGCCACTCATCTCTCAGCTTCGTCCCGGCCCGTGATACAAGCCTACGGCCCAGCACTGAATCCAGGCCACCCATCGCCCCCAAAAGGCGTCATATTTGCCGAGCCCTTGCCGGACTCGCCCGTACATCTTCGAGGACAGATCGTGTGCTGCCCCAGGGAGCCTCGCGCCCGCACCATCATCGACACAGACCGGGAAGACGGCTCCAGTTTGCCGTCCACGGCGTCTCACAACTCCCGCCTACGGCCCGAGAAATCTGTCAAGAGGACAGCCAGCGTCTGTTCGTGACCCTGACGTAAGATAAGACAAGTACCTCGACTGCTGGTCTGGATCTGCTCTCTCGCTCTTCTCCAAAGAGCGCCTCTCAGATCTTGCTGACCAACCCTCCATATTCCGCTACAACCTGGTTTCGACTCGGCCAATAGGCCTCCAGTAGTAAGTCGAACCTAACGCCTCTGGCTTGTTCTCTCGTCCAATTCTCGCCCGGTCAGTCAGCAAGCAGCCGACTGACGACACTACGGGGCTTTCTCCTTGGCAGTGCGTGCAGCAGCGAGACTGTATGACACCCACCTCCACGGCAGCGGGCCTGGCTCTGACTTGCAGGCCCAGCCTGCAAGTGAGCAGGGTGCTTCGGCAAGTGGCTGCGCTGACAGCTGCGCCGAGCCCGACGCCCGTGCTTTTGCTGCTGCCTCTCGCGTAACTGGCCTCTTCGGCCTCGCTGACCCGGTGCTGCCACTCGCGTCCGGCTCACCGATGTCCTCGCGCGCTCCCAGCCCGCCTCTCGAGACACGGGGTCGTCGTCTTTCTGTTCCTGCGCCCGTTTCTTCGCCCTTCATTTCCAGGCCCGGTTATGTAAGTCGAGCCGCACTTCACATCCGCATCGCCTCATAGAGAGAAGAATGACCCCTATTCCCTCATGCCCCTTGATACCGATCGAAAAAAAAACTGACTTGTAACGGCAGGCTGGTCCGCTCAAGCAGCTCGTTGGCGAAGACGCGGGCCGTTCGGCATTCAAGTCCCACAGCTCGGGTCATGATCAGTCGAACTACTCCTATACCGGCGGCGATCAGGACCAATACGGGCAATACGGGCAATACTACAACAACAGCGGCCAGCCCGGCGGGTCCTACGGATATGGTGAGGAACATGGCAACTACTACACCGACGACGGCGGATACGGCACCATCTACAGTGGTGGTGGCTACTACACCAACACCACATACGGAGCCGCCCAGCCCCAGCCCCAGCCCCAGCACCACGACCAGCAGCAGCAGTTGCAGCTCGCATACCAGCTCCAACTCCAGCAGCAGCAGCAGCAGCTCCAGCAACAGCAACAGCAGTTCATCGACCTCGGCGCCGGCAACACCGACATGGTGACGGGCCTGGTGCGGCGGCGCATCATCATCCGGCAGCTGCACGACAAGACCACGCACGAAGACGTGCAGGACCTGCTCGACAAGTTCGCGGGCATGGACAAGGGCCTGCTGCGCATGAAGCTGGTTGCCGCCGACGCCAAGCGCGGCAAGAAGTGCCACGCCCTCGCCACCTACAAGTGCGCCGCCACGGCCGAGGCCGCCGTCAGAAGCATGGACGGCCAGGCCATCAGGAACCGCAAGGTCCAGGTCCGCCTCGCCACCGAGAAGCTTCCCGAGTACACGCCCCATGGCCCCGGCCCGGACGGCGGCGGCGGCGGCGAGGCCGGCGAGGGAAGCTCCTCCAACGCCGGCAGAAGCAACAACCACAACAACAACAGGGGCAGAGAAAAGGACAAGAATCAATGGCGTCGCCCCCGCCGCCGCGGGGCCAGCAAGGACGGGTCGGGAGATCAGTCCCGGCCCGTCGTCGCGGACGGCAGCATCGCCAGCAAGGAAAAGTGAGGAGAAGGATTCAGATCTGCTTTGCTCCGGGCCTTTTTTTTTTCTCCCTCCGTTTCGCGGTTTCTCTCTTCCCCGCCTGGTGGCCCCGGTATTCCTTCTCTTGGCGGTCCTGCCCTATTTGATGCTCGCTCCGTCCACGATCGCTCTTCTGGAAAACAGAAACGCGACAACATGAACCAACAACACTGCGCTGTCCTTACCTCCTCGGCTCCTTCCTTTCATTTGCCCAGCTACCTATCAACGACCTTGACGCTGAGATTGTATTGCTCCCAACTCGCCCCATGTCCTTACCACCAACTGATATACTGTCATTACCATATACTTTTTTTTTTTCTTTGTTTATTTCCAACCAAAACCAAAACTTTCCCTCTCCTCCCATGAGCTCCCCGTTTTACCCTAAAAAGCAGCCTGATTATGGGCTTGCTCTATCGGGGCTGGGGAAAGGTCAAGACCGATCCCTGTTGCCGCCGCCAATGTACTTCAGCACACTCATTTGTCGATCGAAAAAGCCCAAGCTGCGATCAATACAACGAATATATGTCCCCAATCATCCAGTCTGCTGCGTGATGCAGTGATCGTGTGTTACTTTGTCTGTGCTCCTTCCTCGATGGCATGCACCTGACCTTGGGAAAATGATCCGCCTCCTCCCTTGTGATACCCAGCTCGGTGCCTGGTTACATAGGATCAGCGCGACACAAGATCTACAGAACCAGTCACACATGCAAGACAGCTCAGACGAGTGAGATATTTGGTTTTGGTTTGCATTCTTCAACCTTCCCGCTATCATACCCAAAACAGCATATTCGACACAAGACGCTCATGCATGATAAAGCACAGCGCTGTTGTCACTCCCCCGTTGGACCAGGGATGCCGGCGCATTGCGACGGCCTCATTACTGGGGTTCCTCTTCCCCACCAACCCACGATTCGCCTCCTCTTCCCCGAATTCGTCGTCTGTATAACCGCTCCTTCTGTTCCCCGAAGTGAGGGCAAAAAGGTCACGGGCCGAGACCCTTGGGCCTGAGCTGGGGCGGGAGGAAGAACGGGGTTGGGCAAAAACAACTAAAAAAGATGATACATGAAATACGAATGATTAGAGATGAAATCAGGCAGGGGCTGGCAAGCCCCGAGTAGTCTGCAAGCATGGCCATGTGAATAGTGGCAACGAGTTCAACGCAAACCACGCACCGCGGGACATAACGACAAGTGTGAAATCGAAAACCCAACACGTTTCAACCTCGTCCACACCGCGTCGCCCTCATAAAAGATGATAGTAAATAGGTTGGGTCAATATGATGTTGTGGATGACGGACGAAGGACGCTCGACTGATATGCAAAAAAAAAAGACAACGAAAACCAAAACAAATTTCATGAATGGTGCAGTGGCATTATGCGGCTATTTCAGTTAGCCACCTCCTCCTCAACCCAGCCGTTCAGACCGCCCTGGAGAGCCAGGCCGCCGAAGCCGCCGTTGAAGCTGGCCTGGTACTGGTGACCCCTGCGCTCGCCACCATCATGGGCACCACCCTGGGCGCCGTTGGTGGTGGAGCCACCGTTCTCGAACCCGGGCGCCAGGACCGGAAGGCTCACAGCGCGGTTGTGTTGGCTGCGGTTAGGCGCAAGCAGACCACCGATCGTAGTCGGGCCGGTCGAGCTGGCAGAAGCGGGGCCGCTGCCGACAAATCCATTGGACATGCTGGACGACGGCTGGTGTCCAGCCGAGGCAGGGTGCTGCGCCTCGAGCGACAGGTCATTGGGTGACGAGGCGGCGGTGCCGAAGAGGGCGGCCTGCTGGCTGATAAGCACCTGCTGCTGCTGGTGCTGCTGATGCTGGGCCTGCTGGGACACGTGGCTCAAGTACAGCGTCAGGGGGTTGCTGGTGGCGTTGAAGAGCGCCGGCGGAGCCGAGGCGGGAGGGCTGGCCAGAGTGGGCGAGTTGCCGTTCTGGCTCAAGCCGTTGGGCGGCGGCGACGGGAGGCCCTCGGAGCGGGGCGAGGTCACCTGGGACTGCTGCAGCTGGCGCGGAGGGTTGCCGCAGCGGTCCTTGCCGAAGTTGACCTTGAACTTCTTGTACTCGTCCTTGCTGCGCACCGCCTCGATGGCCTTGATGGCGTTGGCGATGTTGGTGAAGTTGACAAACGCGCAGCTCTTCTCGCGCAGCGTGTTGACCAACTCGATCTCGCCGTACTCGGAAAAGTCCTGGCGCAGCCTCTCCTCAGTCCACGTCTCGTCAAGGTTGCCGATGTAGACGTTGCGGGAGGCGCCTCCGCTAACAGCCAGGGCTATGGCGGGCGGCAGTGCGCCCGAGTGCTTGCCCCAGCCGATCTTAAGGCGACGGTTGTGAATCATCAGGCCCTGGAGGTTGCTGAGAGCGTAGAAGGACGCGGCTGCGGTGGGATCGATGAAGGTGACGAAGCAGATGTGCTTGTCAGGGATGTAGCGTATGTGGTGCAGGAGGCCGCCCCTGACCACGTTGCAAATCTCCTCGATGGTGGTCTCGGGGTGGATGTTTCCGAGGTAGATGGTGCGGTTGCCCAGGTTGTTGAGGCCACCGGCCGTGGTCGCGACGGCGGCGGCGGCGACCGACTGCTGGGCCAGGGCGCTCGATATGAGGTCGCGATCAGCGCCCGTCAGCATGTGCGCATACGAGGGCGAGATGCCGAGGTACTGAGCCGCATTTTGCTGCTGCGTCTTGGAGACGTAGGCGCAGCGATCCTTTCCGTAGTAGACACGGCGAGGGGCCTGCCACTTGGCCTCCTGCGGGAGCTGTGAGACAGCCTTGATTGCGTTGGCAATGGACAGGAAGTGCACGAAGGCGATGCTCTTCTCGCGCACAATCTTGATGGTGTCGATGGCACCGAACTTGCCCAGGTCCTCACGGAGCTCCTCCTCGGCGATGTCCTCGGGCAGGTTTCCGAGGTACACGTTGCGCGACGCGCCCGACTGCTGCACGGCGAGAGCAACAGAGGTAGGCACCTGCGAGGGCTTGCCCCAGCCGACCTTGATATCCTGGCCCTTGATGCAGAGCTTTTTCAAGATGGCATCAGAGTGGAAGTGCGTGGCCGAGCTGGCGTCGAGGAACGAGATGAAGGCACAGTTCTTGTCGGGCAGCAGACGGACCGACTCGATCTGGCCACTGCGAACGTGGCCGAGGATCTCCTCGGCGCTCGTGTCCTGGGGGATGTTGCCGAGGTAAACGGTACGGCTGGTGCCGCTGACAACGCCCGAGACGGGCGAGGTGGGGTTCATATTCACCGAGCCGCTCATGCTGCCGAAACCGCCCGACGGGGACTGAGGCGAGTAGAACTGCGGAGCGCCGTAGGCCGAGGGCGAAACTATGGCCTGGTACGCCTGAGGGGACAGGCCCTGGATGGGGCTGGCGATGCCGTTCTGCTGCTGGTGTTGCTGTTGCTGCTGCTGCTGCTGCTGGGCCTGCTGGTGGCCGTTGACACCCTGGGGCTGACCCTGCTGGTATGCCATGTTCTGGAACTGCTGCTGGTTGGCGAAGGCGGCCGGTGTACCAGGCTGGAAGGGGCTGCCAAGGAGCAACTGCGAAGGCAGGAGCGGCGTGAAGGACATGTCCAGGCCAGTGCCGGGGGTGCCCATGTCGAGGTTGTTGGGAGCGACAGGGGCAGGCTGCTGGCTCATGGGCTGGGTGTTGATGTTGGGAATGTTGCCACGGCGCGGGTGCCTGTCGGCAAAGCCCGAGATGTTGGAGGTGAAAGCACCGTGAGAGAAGCCGGTGTCGCTGTTAGAGGGCTTCGAGACATGGCCGGGGTAACGGCCAACGGGGCCGGCACCCGGACCCTGGGTCTGGATGTCCTGCATGCCGAGCAGATGGGGAGGGACGTGGGTGTCCCTTCCGACGGGAGAGAGGATCGCCGTTTTGAGAGGTTTAGCGTGCCTGTTGCAAGGCACGGAGGGGGTATGCGGATGTCACGGGACTCCCACAGGCTGTGCAGAGCGCAAGTGATGTATGTCGGGATCTGGCGAGACTCCGCGGCGGTAAGAGGTAGGGGCGGAGGTACAAGGGATCCTCCCACGACGATCTTGGATCAGGCGGTTGGTCCGCAGGGCCTGTGAAGATAAAAATAAAAATAAAATAATAAATAATAGAAAACGCAGTGACCGCGAACGGACGTAGAAGAATGCGACAGCAAGGCTTGTTTTTGGTTTTTTGAACAGGGTCGGTGTGCAGAAAATCGGCCCACTCGACAAAGTTATAATAAATCCCCTAAAGTGCAGGAGGCTGGCTTGAGCCGGATGTGGCTTGCGAACCAAGGACAGGCGGTGTCAAGTCGGTCGACCGTTGGCTGGAACCAGGTCAGTTGCTGGAGGCCGTTTAAAAAAAAAAAGAAACGACACCCGACGATTGGCGGTTGGAGCCCCGTTATCGAAAACGGCGGTCGATCAGTCGGAGGCGCGCAGGTGGCAGCTTGACATGCGTCAGGGAATCGCGAGGAATGCTCCGAGGCCGCGGGCTGGGTGACACAACTTCCAAGGGTGATTAGAAGAGGTATATATGTTAAACGAGAGAGCTGCTGGCAACAATAAAGGACGGTGCGCGGTGGTCGCGTTGGCACCGAGAGGCAACGGCCGAGACACGCGCAGGATTCGATTCTTTCTCCCGGCTGTCGCGTGGCTCCGACGGGGGTGGTCGGCGGCGGCACGGGGATTCTCGACGAACAGGTGTCGTCCACCAAGAAGAGAAAGGGACGGGCCAAAAGGATGGCTAGCGAGCGATATCGAAAGAATGAAAAATAAAAAGAAGCAGAAGAGGAAGAAGAAGAAAACGAAGATGAAGCAGTGTCGGATCCAAAGGAAGACGACAAAGGAAGGGGCCCGGAAGAGGACTGAGGAGAAGGAGGAAGGGCAGGGTTAAAAGGGGGAATAAAAAGAAAAAGCAGCGGGCACCAAGAAAAAAAAAAATGAGGTGCAGCCAGCCCTGGCTGGGCAGCCCGAGGGAGGAGTCGTTGAAAGGGGACGGGTGGACCAGGGTGCTAAGGGACGATGTTGAATTGACTGCGCTAAGTTTAATGAGGAGCCAGGGATCCATCCTCGCGCTGCCCACCGCGCGGGCGCACAGCAGCGGCAGGTCTGTAGGTGGTGGTGGGAAGGGGCAGCCCGGCCCAGGTGGAGGGGAGGGCGGGCCACACTGTCTGTCCATAACCGGGCAGCAGGGCTGGCGCGCCTGCCTTTTTCGCAGCGACCGGGCGACCGCTTGATTGTGCGGGCTGCCCGGTTGATAGAGCTGACAGGAGGAGCCGACCTGACTGACTGACGGGTTACATAGCCCGAAAGGGCGAGCCGTCCGGCCTGGTAGGTAAGTACCTTAGGTAGGTACAGTCGACTCAAGCCTCCATCGCCAAATCGAAGCGGTCTGGTACTGTGCGCATTTTGCCGTGCGGCGCTGTGCTGGGCCACGTTGTCCGAATTGGATGTGCCTGACCTGAAAAGAAAAAAGAAAAAGCAAAAAAGAGCCCACCAGATTGGGACAAGACTTCCAATTCCAATCCACCTCAAGCCGCGAAGCGATGGCACGCATGAGGTGAGCCCCGACTTGGGCCTAGCCGACAAGGCGGGCAGGTAGGCTGGCCGCCATTCGCCATCTGGTCCCTGTCGCAGTCCCCACCGCAGCCGGGGCCACCCTGAACCGATCCACCCGCCTTCCCCTTCCCAGAGCCTAACGCATTGGAGTCGCAAAATGGGCCAATTGATCAATTTGATCTGACCACGAACTCGGGCGATCGAGACCGCACCGGACGGCTCATCTGGTCTGTTCTGGGGCAGGCGGGCGGGCTGAAGCTGCTGTTGACAAATTGGTCCAGACGGACGGGGGCTGTACTGTGCTGTTCTCGTCTCTTGTCGTTTGGGAAATATGGATGCACATGCGGCGGCGGCGTCCGTCAGTAGTCCCAAGAGCCTGGGCAGTGTTTGTGCCGATCTCCCACACAAGGGAGGATGGGCCGAACCAACTAAGTCCAGACCAAGACCCGAAGGAGAAAAAAAAAAATAAGACTGGCATGCAAGGTACGGCACTGCCTGCCGTGTCTGATTGATTGGATGGGACCCTTGATGGGCTCCGTGTCCTCTTTTTTTTTTTTCTGTCCACCTGCAAAAACCCAGCTTTGGCTTGGGCATAGGATAAGTAGGCAGGGCCCATTATAGGTCTCATTTCCAACACGCTTTTGCGTTACACGAGGCCGGGTACCATTTATTTGCCAAAATGGCTGGCGTCTGGACCGAGCGGCAGCTGACTGCCCGTCAGATAAGGTATTCTCGTCTACCAAATGACATGCGCAAACAGCCTACACTAAGATGGCCGTCGTCGTCGTCTTTTCCCGCCGTCGGCAACCCCTTTCCGCCCCTCCTTCATTATCCCGCGCGAACGGCTTCCCGTTCGCCCAAAGTTCCAAGCCCGAGGTCTGTGGCCCATCCCATCCCATCTCATCCCGTCCTCTGTGCCGTCGTGCGACTTCTGCGTAAGCTCGGTTTGAGAAGCCCAGGTTTCTCCAGCCTTCCAGAACCAAACATGGCAAGACCATGCCGAATCCCCGGACGATCCCCCTCTTGCGGGCTAGGCTGTCATCGACATTGTTGTTTGGGTGGCATCAGGAGGTCCCCAGGGATGTTGATGAAACGTGTTTACCTACCTACCGCGTTCTTTCCATCGATTTCCTTTCTGCAGTGTCCGAGTCGGGTCGGCCGCCGCGGCGTCCAACACCCGCGGCCCCTTCTCTTACCCCCTGGCTCTGCTCCTCTCAGCTTCCCGGAGACAAGGACTGTGCACACGCCACGCGAGAGATGCTGTGGCAATGGTCGCCTTTTGGGGAAGCACAGACCGACTATCGAGAAACCTTGGTCCCACAGTAGGACTTTTATGCCCTGTCCCTTCAGCCCGATGATGTATTCCTCTCCCTAATTGTGCTCTTGCATAACCTTTTTGGGTGATGGATCGTCGATTTTTTTTTTATTGTTCCCGCCCGCCGAAATGCGGTGTGCAGTCCACCATGCAATTGATCCGAGCGGGGACATTCGGCGGGGAGGACGGAAAAGGGGCGGCTGACGGCTGTTTTCCCCCATGGCCCATTTCAAATTATGTATCTGTTCACTTTTATGCCGCTCTTTCCCTTCGCTTCCCCCTGGTGTCTTTTTCTCCTCTTTTGTTTGGGGAAACGAATTCGCCTTTTTTATTTTCTCGTGCTGGTGTTACATTTCTCCAAATGGAGCACCCATCCCCGAAGCAAGCCAAAGGCGACCCCACCGCGGCAACAAGAAAAAAAAAAAA
>PYSR01000242.1:0-45747 GCA_003049425.1 Magnaporthiopsis incrustans
GCGGCGGCGGAGGAGGAGGAGGAGGAGGAAGAGGACCAGGGAGGGGCGGAGAAGGAAGAGAAGAGAGTGGTGGCTCGATGCCTGCTCATTCCACAAGCACAAAGGCAGGCAGCGGTGCTGTCTAGACGTGACCTCCGGATCTGCGCATGCGGGCCCGGTCGTCGAGTGGTCCTGCGCTCCCACAGGCTTCCGGGCAGGTGGTTCGGTGGATGTCGTCAAGACTGGAGATTACTGCTTAAAGTGGGGTTTCTCCGGAGCTGCATTTTTCTGCCCTCGACTGAATCTATTATTCCCTTGTTTCCCTGGCCAGGCGCCGTCCGTGATTGATCAGGCCGGTGGTGGACGAAGGAAAAAACAAGAAGAAGAAGAAAAGAAGGAAAAGTACAGGTAGGAAAGGTAGCGTGGGAGAGGAGGAAGGGATGAGAGAAGAGAGGGGAAAAAAAAAAAAAGTTCGCCGGATCAGGGACCCCAGTTTCTGCCAGTTCAAGCGCACAGTTCTAACCAGGCACAGCACAGGCACCGCTGGCTCTTGTCCCTGAAAGTTTGGCAGCGAACAAGGTCCGAGGGAGCGAGAGCAGCCAAGGAAGGATGGAGGGCAGAAAGCTGGCACGGTTCTTGGGCTTCAATGTCAAGCTGCTTGCTATCGGCCGGGTTGGCTATAGCACCTATCCGGGCGCCGTGCACCAACCTAATCCTGCCCTGGATGCTAATGCCCTAGAAGCTCAAGCAGAAGCACGTCCCCCTCCCCAGGCCGTGCCGCACACGGGCTGCTAGCGGGAATGGGGCACGCGATCTGGTTGGGCCAAAACTCGAAACAAACAACGACGGGCGGTGAATACCCGTTCAAATTTCAATGCGCTGCCTAACTCGACGCCTGGACGTCCAAGGGATCCGTTACGGTCATCCGCCGATGCTACCCTAGTCTGTCCTGCCCTGCGCAACAAGGGCGGGCGGTAGTACAGATTGGCGCCGGGTCCTCGGCGCACCTTGGTCCCCCATTGACCTGAATTGAATTGATT
The DNA here is from genome assembly GCA_003049425.1 of Magnaporthiopsis incrustans. Classification (NCBI taxonomy): domain Eukaryota; kingdom Fungi; phylum Ascomycota; class Sordariomycetes; order Magnaporthales; family Magnaporthaceae; genus Magnaporthiopsis; species Magnaporthiopsis incrustans. The sequence continues at coordinate 1,020 of PYSR01000242.1, forward strand.
GTTGAGATAGCAAATAGCAGGTGACCGGAAGCCGGCGCTGGAACAAGGAAAAAAAAAAAAAAAGAAAGAATTATTCCTGGAAATACCAGGTGTAGTCGTCATACGGGATGGACCGCTCCCTGCAAAGAAGAATCTGCCTAACCCGATCGAAACAAAGGCACAGATCAACCGGAGGCGTGGACGGGCCTGGAACTGGGCGCTCAAGTCCTCCCGACCTCGTCTGTCTGTGCTTGTGCTGCTGTAACCCTGGCTCCTGGTGGTAAGGCTGGCACACCACCAGATCAGCCTCCCCTACCTCGAGCTGGGTAGTCGGGCCGCCTGATTCGTTATTTTTATTTTCCTGCCTGTCTTGGAACAGACGATGCCAGCTTTGGTCTTCTGGAAGGCGGGATTGATCGATTCGACTAGATGCTAGACCGATGCAAGCTTCCTGCAGCGTCCGCGAGCGCCGTCGCATTTGAACCCGGTCAAACCTAGATGGAGCCGCGTCGCACACGGCCGGTAGCTTCATAGGTCGTCTCGCACCGGAGAGCATCCGGTAATCAAAATGTGCAGCCATTGCTTCAACCGAGAGGCGCAAGATACAGGTACATATACGAGGCGGCTCGCTCGCCTTGTGTTTATGGGTTTTCTTTCTCGGTTCCAGCTTTCTCTAGAGGGCAGTAGAAAAAAAACCGAATCACAAGTGCACACAGAACATACATCATCATCTTCAGGCCGCTCCAAACGGGCCAAGATATAAATTATCGTCTTGTTGCCGTCATCCCAACAAGCACAGATGAGAAACCCAGTGTCCCATGACAGAGCTGCGTAAGCCTGCAGCGTTTTGTTTTCCGTCCCCTCCAAAACTCCAGAACGCCCAAGCATTATCGACGATATAGTGGAATATCAAAGAACAAGACCAAGAGAAATGGAATAGCAAAAGAGAGCAGGAACCCCTTGAACTCCCATAGGTCGATGCCCAGCAAGTATCTTGGCATGATGGCGGGGAGATCATCGCCCTACGTCGGGCGCAGAGCAGCCTTGGACACAGTGGATGTTCCTGGCGGTCCGGTGCGTCCGCATGATTCAGCTGGATGCCCGTGAAAGAGTACGACTGAGACCGACCTCGGCCCACCACTCATCGGGAATGTCCTCTCGCCGGGCAAAGTGGCGCACTATGCGCTGCATATCGCCCAGAAACTCCAGCGGATCATCGCCGCCGCTGCTGTTGGAGACCGTGCGGCCCGCAACCTCAGCGTAAGATCGGTGGCCCAAGTCTCCACCGCTCCCCGGGAAACGCGACAGGGCAAGGCGGACGGCATCCTCGTCGTCCTCGTCCTCGTCACCCTCAGTGTCCGAGTTCTCGCAGCCAGACTCGCAGTTGGGGTCCGACATGGATCCGTCAGCAACCGTGTCTCGTCCGGTCATGGACGTATTTGCCGACGAACCGGCGGCGACGCCCTGTGACGTAGCAGCCGAGAGTGACGCCGACGTAGATGCGAAGGACGATCCCACGCTTGGCTGGGGGTCCGGCGTGAGCGTGGTGAGCAGCGTGTCCCAACCGTCCTCGGCCGGGCTGAGGCTGAGACTGCGGTTGCGATCGCCAAGCCCGTCCAGTCTGGCTGACTGCGCTGCCACGGTGGCTGTCGTCGCCGCGGGAACGTAGCGATCCGGTGTAGGAGAGAGGCGCGACCTCTGGGGGGCCGGATTCGGTCTGTCCAGGCTGCCCAGATCGGGGGGCGGGGCCGGCGGTGGAGGCGAGTTGGAAGAGCGGCCGGCATTGGAGCCGTAGACTGGGCGTGGCGGCATGCGGCCGGCAAGCAGCACCCGCGGCCTGCGCACGCGCAAACTCCGATTCTAGCAGCCCAAATATTCAGCATGACAAAAACAAAAAAGGGCAAATCACAGCGAGTTGGTGGCTCACTCACCTCTGCGCGACGAGCGGCTTGCTGGTTGCGTTCATATCTCTCGCGGTCCCGGCGCACAGAGACACGCAGCGCCGACCCGGACTCGGCGCGATCCGCCAATGACGAGTCGGGGCCAGCACGCGTGTAGAGGTCGGCCCAGCGCTCGCCCATGACGGCGACAGAGCGCTCGTCCAGGCCGCCCGACCGACGAGCGACTGGATCCTGGGAGAAGGCGGGGCGCAGAGGCCTCGCGCCGGGACGACTGCTTGGCATGGACGGGGTGGCTTCCCGTGCTGGGTAGATCGATCCACCGGCCCACGGGGGCGGCCGGGGCGGCTCTTCGGCGGCAGAGGCGCTCTCGCGCGTCAGCCTGCCCAGCTCCTGGGCCAGAACACGGTGGCGCGCCTCGGCCCACTCGCTGTTGTCATATCTACCACGTTGGGCACGGCGGATGGCTGACCGGGAGTGGATGGGGCTTTTCGGCGGGGGCCGCGACCGGACGTCGGACTGGATAGGGGCATTGTACAACCTGAAAAGGGCCGACAATTGCCTCTTGTTAGATGGATTTGATAGCGGTCGGCGCGCGGGCGCGGTTGGGAAATGATTGCTTCCCGGGCGAATTGCGAATTGCAGAAGGCCGCCTATGGCGGCAATCCGTAATGCGATCGCGCAGCGGGGGCAATTCTGACCGTCTCGTCACTTTTTCACGTCTTGTGCAGATGACGCCAGCGCGATGCGACTCTGGGAGAGTAGGTTGGGAGACGGCCAGCGGTTCGCCGCGCGCGCAATGAGTGGTCGGATGCGTGGCGCAAAGGGCTTTTGTGAGGTCGACTTACGGGAGACCCATATTTGCAGGCGGTCGAAGGCCTGGCTTCGGAGCGCCAGGATTGAGTGTTTGGCGAGGAAGACTTCGGCACGGCAGTGAACAACAAAAGCAAAGAAGAAGGCAAAAAGAAATGGCAAAACAACAAAACCGAAAAAATAAATAAAAAAAAATTCGGAAGATGTCGCTGGGCGCTGAGAGATAGGTGCCGAAGGAATGCTTCTTCGGGTCGCGGCGTGATCCGGGCTGGCGCGTTCCCCACGAGAGATTGAGGCTCAGGAAGGAAACAGGGAATGGGAGCAGAGATCAAGTCCGCCCGGCGGGAAGAGTGGATGATGGATCAATTTGGACTTCCTTTTTGAGTGGCGGCGGGCGGGGCCCGGCTTTCGTGCAGCAGGATGCCCCAAACACAGACCCCATGCTCCGTAGTGTGCACGGACCACTGTCACAGAGGTACCCCATTGTTCACGCTGCCTTGGGCAGAGGGCCAAGTACCACCTGCACGTCGTGCGGATCAGCCTTCCCAGGGCCCGCGGCAACCGTTCAGGAGCCTCCCAGTCACGAGAAACGACAGGCCGTCGTCGCCGTTTGGCGCTTTGTGGGCCGCGACGGCCGAGATTTCACATCGCAACAGGCCAAATCAATGCCGTGAGTCACTGGCAGCACGAAGGGCTCGTTTCTTGTTGTTGTTTCTTTTTGCTTGCCCGTGTCGCCTGGTGAACCACCACAAAGCTGGAAGGACAGGGGCCCAGAACTGCCGAGGTGCGCCCCTTCCTCTTTCCGAGCAGAATGGACGCACCAGTCCCCAACCACCTCATCGTTGTCTGCGGCCACGCCATCTGGCTGGGCGGGCCGCAAAAGGGACAGGACGAGTCCGAGTGGTTGATCGAGAGCTACAAACGGGGCGAGACACCAACCTTTATCGATCACATCAAGGCCGGCCTCCGTGCCCTCGGTGACGATGACCGCTCCGCCTTGGCGTTTTCTGGGTGAGGCTCCGACTACCGTTCTTCCGGTGTCCCTGGGCGCTGTTCTTTTCCTGACCACCGGTCTCACGCCAGTGGCCCTACATGGAAGGAAACTGCTCTCTCGGAAGCGCGTAGCTACGCAAACCTGGCAGCAGCGAATGGATATTTCGGGTTTATATCTCCCGAAGTCCCCTCCGCGACCGGCGCTCAGGGGCATCCGCTCTCGCCTATCCCGCTCTCGCCCCGCATCATCCTTGAGGAGCAGGCGCTGGACTCTTACTATAACGTTCTCTTCTCCGTGGTAGCCTTCTGGAGGCGGTATGGGACATGGCCCGTGAAGCTCACTATTGTGAGCCATGCTTTCAAGCGGATGCGAATCGTAGATGCCCACTGCGCCGCCATCGGGTTTCCTCTCGACCGCGTCGATTTTATCGGCATTAACCCACCCAATCTGCCTCCTTGGCTCCGGGCGGTGGAGCAACTGGATGCGTCAGCTGTGCCCTCGACGGGATATGAGGAAGCGTCTAAGGAGAAAGACGAAGTGATGGCGAGGGGCATTAGGGAAGTTATCGGCCAGTGGACCGAAGACCCCCATGGGGCCGGAGAGGCACTCGCAGGGAAGCGGCGGGCTCGGAATCCTTGGGGCATAAGCCAGAGACTCTTTCACAACGACGAGGAAAAGCTCAAGAGCGGTATCGATACCGTCATGCTCACTGATGGTACCGAGTCGCTGGTCAATGCCCCCCAGCCCGGCGTCGCCTGGAGGAGATAGCGATCACAGGAGTGGCTGGCCAAGCCTCCTATTAGATGGTAAATACTAGTCTCAGCTAATTTCGCCGAGAGACACCTCAAATTCTGGACACGTTCACGCCGCCTGCTCTACCACTGCTGCTTCCTGTCTCCGCCGCCGCCGCGTCCACAATGAACTTGACGGCGTCCAACACCATCCCATCGGCGAACTCGTGGCCTGCCTCTGGGTACTCGCGACTGTCGAAGCTGACATCAAGCTCAGGGGCCCATTGATCACACGCCTTCTCGAAGAAATTCAGAAACGGCTCCGAGCAACGGTAGGGCACGAGCCTGTCGGCGCCTCCGTAGCAATTCAGGATCTTCTTGCCTCGGAGCCGGGATGCAAGAAGCTGCTTCACCCGGCTTTCCCCGTCAGGGGATAGCGGCCAGGCAGGCTCTTGGGTTCCGAAGACCAAGCCCTTGGGATCAAACTTTCTGCAGGCCCTGACAAGGTCTGGGGGGAAATCCTTGCTGCCCAGAAAGCTGGCTCCGTCATCGGCAGCGCTGGCTGTGGGCAGCTTGAGTTTCTTGGCACGATCGGACATGAGAACTGGGCGGTGCGACAGCTGTCAATCAGCAACCGGGACTACTGACTTTGCTCCTCGGACACATCGAACCCTATTCTGAGACGGGTGCTGACTTACACATGTAATCGGGGCAGCCAATGATGGACACCCCAGTCCTCACTCGCTCGTCAGCGAACAGGAGCTGCCAGGCGCCGTGGCCTCCCAGCGAGACGCCGAGCACGTAGTGAGAGTCGATAAAGGCGTCTGGCTTCTCGGGGAAGATACTCCCTTGCACAAGATCGATCAACAGGCCGAGGTCCACCACGGAGCCGGCGACCAAGGCCTTCCGAGCCGCAAAGTGTGCCCCCGGTTAGCCCCTATAACAGCCCTAGCTCGCCGTTACTACAGAAATAAAGCTCTCTCTGCTTACAAACATGTCCTGTGCATGAGCGGCGTTCCCTTGCGCCCAGCCCTCGTTAGCCAGCGGGTTGACCTGGCGAGCGGAGTGGTTGCGCTGGTCAAAGGCGATGGCGAGCAGGCCGCGCTCGGCTGACCGCGGGTGATCCCGGAAGACGCTGACCGAGCGGGCGGCGACATCGGCCATATCGGCCGTGGTGCAGAGGCGACCGTGGAGGAGCCAGAGGATGGTCACGTGCGAGGCGGTAGGCGACAGCTCGCCAAGGCCATAAATCGTTAGGGCATGGCCCGCGACGTAGCGTGTTGCTGCTGCGACAGACGGGGCGGGCGGCAAAGACGATGGCATGATGTTCGGCGTGGTTGTTGTCCTGTCTGCTCCTCCAGAGGTGCCTCGGAACTACCTATAGAGTGCTCTACGCCGTGAGGATTTCTAGACCTGGGAGATGGGATTATGTAGTCTCCCGTCAGCAGCGCCCTTCATGTCATTCGGCCTGCGCCTTGTACGTCTCTCTGTTTGAGAAGGATGAGATTGAGGGGCGGATAAGGTGGGGTTCCGTGGGCTCGCACGAGGTTCGTATCGTTTTGTTTAACCCGGCCCCACAAGAAGTCGCGAGAAGCCGCTGCCGTCCGGCACGTACCGCGGAGCTTGGCGCGGAGAGCCGTGTATGACCTTGCGTGGGAACCCCGAGAGCGGTTGGGAGAAGACTGTAAAACAGCCAACCACTTTGGATACAACGATCAACTCGTTTCTGGAAGGAGCAGCCCCTTTGTTATAAGATGGATGCTCTCCTGCTTCTAATCTTTTTGCTTTGGCTATTTTCTCGAATAAATGTTGGTCGTACTGGTCGTGTTGCTGGACCCATCAGTCAATCTGACACTTTAAATCCCATGTGAACATCTAGAAGCAGCGAGATGGCCCCGCCCTACTGAATATTCCTGGTATTTTTTTTTTTTTTTACCCTCCTCCGGTATCGCCTTAGAGCAACCGCAGTCGAGACTTTTTTTGACACCACAGAATCACGACGACGATATGAAGAGGTGACAGTCGTGCCACTAGTATACATTGCTCTCTGAGCAGACGTGCCGAGAGGTCCAAAGTCATGGCAGCCGAGGCGCGGTCACAACCACAACCGACCGAAACGTCAGGAGCAAGTCAGAATTACAAGGGCTTTGTCGCCGGAGTCTTCAGTGGCATCGCAAAGCTTTCAGGTATATACCCATTAGGAAATAAGGTACAATCCTAGCTAACCTCGCATCTATAATCCAGTCGGCCACCCGTTCGACACGGTCAAAGTCCGCCTGCAGACCACTGACGCGTCACGCTTCAGCGGCCCGCTGCAATGCGTCCTGCAGACGGTCCGGAACGAGGGCTTCGCGGGGCTTTACAAGGGAGCCACGCCGCCGCTGGTCGGCTGGATGTTCATGGATAGCATCATGCTGGGCAGCCTGACCGTCTACAGGCGCCTGCTCCGCGAGCACCTCTTCGACCCGCCGCTGCATCCGCCGCATGAGATCGCAGTTGCCGGGAAAGCCTCCCACGGTAAAGGGGCCACAGATACGCTCCCGGCCCACGGCCACGGCGTGGCCGGCATCCTGGCGGGCGCGACGGTCAGCTTCGTCGCCGCGCCCGTGGAGCACGTCAAGGCGCGCCTGCAGATCCAGTACGCCGCGCGCAAGGCGGACCGCCCGTACGCCGGGCCCCTCGACTGCATCGCCAAGATATACCGGCACCACGGCGTGCCGGGGCTCTACCACGGCCTGGGCGCCACCCTCTTTTTCAGGAGCTTCTTCTTCTTCTGGTGGGGCAGCTACGACCTCTTATCACGCTGGATGACGAGGAACACGGACTGGAGCGCGCCCGCCGTCAACTTCTGGGCCGGCGGGCTGAGCGCCCAGGTGTTCTGGCTCACGAGCTACCCGAGCGACGTCGTCAAGCAGCGTATCATGACGGATCCGCTCGGCGGAGGGCTCAACGACGGCACGCCACGCTTCCGGAAATGGAGGGACGCCGCCCGGGCTGTGTACCGGGAACGTGGGCTCATGGGATACTGGAGAGGGTTTCTGCCGTGTTTCCTCCGCGCGTTCCCCGCCAATGCCATGGCTCTCGTGGCCTTTGAGGGGGTGATGAGAGCATTGCCGTAGCCATAGCATAGCGTTCACGGTGCGTAAAGCCACTACGTTGCCTTGAATACAACCTCAACATGCTCCAAAAGACATGCCTTCCCGAGGCTCTCAGCAGGCCGGCATCGCAGCATTCGCCACAAGGAAACTGGGTAGGTATGTATCATGGCACCGACAGGCGCCGAAGAACAATTACTTGCGACAGCAAGCCAATGGCTCCCGTTTGTGGTATTTTGTTTTGGACGACAAAGGTCCCCTGCCGCTATCAAGCTAGCAATCCATCCCTTGCTCGACCCGTTCCCAAATCCCATAGAGAAACCCCAAGAACTCCGGTGATATGCGTAGAGAGATGTATTTTACTCGTCATCGTCGTCCTCGGCATCGTTAACGACGTTGAAGAACTTGAGCTCGTAGACGCCCTTGGAGGTCGAGACAACACGAAGCCAGTCGCGGAGCTGCTGCTTCTTGAGGAACTTCTTGGTCCTGCGAGCCGGAGCGGCATGTTGTTAGCGTCTGCAGGTTTCACCAGGCATCGTCAGTTTTGAGAGTTGCGCGGCTGCTTACAGGTACTTCAGGTAGCGGCCAGAAAGGTCGTTGTGGGCAACGACCTCGATCTTGCCCTCAGGGACCTGGGAGATGACAATGGTCTCGCCCAGCTGGCCGACGCGGCCCTCGACCTTGATCTTCTCGTTCAGGAACTTCTCAAAGGCCGAGATGTCGAAGATCTTGTCGTTGACGGGCTGCGAGGCGTTGATGACAAACTTCTTGGTCGTCTTGCCGGCCTTACCAGACTTGCCGGCCTTCTTCTAGATTCGGAGGGACACAATCATCTTAGCCTACTGCTTCACGCCATCATCTCGGGGGAGTAGGGAGCGCACGAAGCGCCACCCAACGAGATTAGGCCAACAGCAAAGCCATTGTAGATCATGAACGTACGGTCTGAGGGGGAGCCATTGCTTCTGATTTTTTGTGTATGGAACGCAAAGAGGTAGAATCCTGCGTCTCTTTTGATTTTCCGGTCGCGATGAGGGCAAAAAGTTACAAAAAAAAAAAGTCCAGCTTTCCAGGCGGGGAATTTTACTGTGGGAGTGGAGCGAGCCACAGCGCTTGCTTAGGGCACAGAATTCAATTGTGGTGGTGCTGCTTTGTGGCTGGTGGCCCGAGACGCGCCGGTGTGGCTGGGTATTCGGCAGCCATTGGCCGGGCACATCATGTTTTTTTCGGAGCCGCGACCTAGGAGCCAATCGGGTTATGGCCGGCCGCGAGGGTCGCGAGGCCGTTTGCTTCTTCACCAACTGGGTTCCTAGCCACGCGCTCCATCGGTTCAACTCGTCAGAGGCACCCGCTGAGGCTGTAGAGACGGGTTCAGGGCGACGAGCACCGAGAGTTGGGAGGAGTGTGAGAGAACTAAGCAAATTGATAAGGGGGCGAGACCGTCCACAGAAATCGGTGTGGCAGCAGAGTCAACCATCGCTACTATAGCCGCCGACTTGCTCATTCGCTGGAGCACAAAGAACGGACGGCTGCCATCCCCTGCGCAGAAAACCACCTGCAGATAGGATTTCCTGCTGTGTGACTGGCGCATCGGCTCAATTCCAAAGTGCTTCGGGAACTCGGGGTTGCTCTTTCATCAAAGAATGCCTTGGGGGTCTGGGGATGCAGGGGTTCCTCGAGCAGTGGACGCGCGTCCACCCTGCAGGAAGGTCTTGGTGTCCCCCATTATGAGCTCATGAATCGTGCACGAGCGGGAGTGCCAAAACTAGAAAGCAAGGAGCTCCCAGCCTCGCAGCCCGCCACATTCTTCTCGCCTTGAAGAAAATGGAATTGAAGCTTTCTCCCTTTTCTTCCCGTCATGTGGGCCGTCCTCCAGCAGCTCAGGTTCTCTTCCTAGCTGGTGAGGATGGCACGTGGACGGGACGGCCAAGATGGCTGTCGGTATAGACATGCAGAAAAATTGGAAACCTCGGCAGCATCAATGGCGCCCCTACATCCTGGAGCCGTGCCTGTCCACCGACCCGACTGGGGCGACGTTGGCGGCAATAAAGAAAGTCACAGGGTGTGAACGAATGCTTCGAGTGGTGGTGGCGGACGGGATGCGCGGCCGTCCTGCAATTTGTGATCAATCCATCTCAGCTACAACAATTCCAATGTCACCCGCCAGATGAGCCAGTCCCACACGGGGCAATACCGAGCCACAATTGTTACGTGCTCGATCGCGTTGCTATGGGTATGGGTACACCATATCTGCGCCACTCGGGTGTTTTCGTGTCATCAGCCACGCCAACCGATGTCATCGCATCCAATCGTCAAGATCTTGGAGGTCTAGCCCCCCAAGGCGTGCGGGGCAAGCAGGGAAAAAGCAAGCGGATGGGCGGTGACGTAGGTGAGGCGCCACACTGCCAACCCAATTTCCTATGCCGAAATATCCACCATGCCCGCAGGCGGATGCGAGCGCGGCCAGGCCAAGCCATCGCGCAGCTCAGAGGTCGTCAGAGGGTGGGACTTTCTGTGGTGTTTTGTCTGTGTGCATGTGGGACGGGCACTCCGAAAAGATCTGCCCTGGCAACCTGGGTGTGTATCAAGTGCTCTTAGGGGAAACTGGGTACCCGACCAGCCATCCCCTCTCTACGAAAGGCGATGGCACAGGTAGGCGTTCTTGGATTTCCCAGTGAACTGTGAGTAGCCGCATCGCTAGATCAAAGCGACCGACAGTGAATACAATGCTTTTCCCAGTGACCTTTTTTTTGTTCACGGATATGATGCAAGGAGTTGGACCAGGAGCTCGCACCAGAAACTGGAGCTGTCGACATTGTTTCACCTCCAATCCCAATGCGTAGGGCTATACTTAGATGGACGTCAGGTGGGATTAGAGGTACAAAGGGAATCCCATTGAGGGGCAGATGGATGGTCGGCCTAGGGCCGGCCTTCCTTCCTAGTGGACGGCCCATCGCCCAGCAAGGTGTGTGACGCATTTGCCGTTCTCCAATCGACCGTTCAATCTTGCTCGTCCGGTTGTCAAACGGGGCGGGTGCTTTCTTAGCCAAGTCTCCAGAGTGGCACTCACTTGGGCCAAGCCAAGTTGCCGGGGAAGGCGTGTGTGTGTGCGCGTGCGTGCGGTGGCAGTCCTCCCCAGCAAGCAGCACCCATTCATTCCACAGGCCGGAGAACCAGGGTCAGGCCATTTCCGAATACCGTGCGGTCCATCTGGTTTCTAATTATTTAAAACCGCCACGCCCTCCGTCCGTCACAGCAGAACCCAACCCGTCCCCTCTCCATAACAAATCATATACCGTCTTTTTTTCTTCTTTGCGACTCAGAATCCAACAAAACCCAACAATCAACACTTGACTCCGACTACTGTCAAATCCTCGCCAACATGCCTTTCACCGCCAGGTAGGTATCCTTGGCGCTTCCGCGATCGACGGAAAACAATGCTAACACAGTCGCCTGCAGCGACATCTGCAAGATCATTCTTGCTGTCATCCTCCCTCCTCTGGGTGTCTTCCTGGAGCGTGGCTGCGGTGCCGACCTGCTCATCAACATCCTGCTGACCATTCTCGGTACGTTGCCGCCCGTGTCCCATCAAGCGACAGCCCCGGTGGCTTGCGCGACTAACACAAACATTGCAGGTTACCTGCCCGGTATCATCCACGCCCTGTACATCATCTTGAAGTACTAGAGGGCGCCGGCGATCGGTTCCATTCCGTCGATGATGCCTCTCTCCCCAACTCGAAAGCCGCAGTTGATGCCTGAAGCTCGGAATTCAGCCAACCCGGACCCGAGAACCCCCCGACTGGCCACCGACAAGAACACAATTGCGCACTCGACTGGCCTTGTCATGCGCGGATGGGGGACCCAACGACTACACCGGCCAATGATGCATCGGCGATGGGAGCGGCCACAGCGGCCTCGGCTGACACCCTGTTAGCTCCAAGCTCCTGGGCATGGGAGCGGGTGGGTCGCTGCGGCCAGCCCTCATTCTGACGTGGCTGGCCCCATGCGAACAACACCAACCTCCCTTTTTTTCACCATGCCTTCTTTCTTGGCTGAATTGAGGATTGGAGACGGATGGAACTTGTTAGCCTGCGCGGATTCTTTGTGGTTGTGTTTATTTTGCCTCGTCATCTCTCCAGTCGAGCCTCTTTTTTTTCTCATGCCAACGCGACTTTTTTTTTTTCTTCCGGTTCTGGGGCACTTGGGGCACTCATGAGTCTGGGTCCGGCCGAGAGCAAAAGATGATACCTTAATTCTGATACCCTTCACCAACCTCAAAACACGCATTGATCAAACTGTCCAAAAGGGTGATATGTGCGCACCGATGTATGTACGTCGCTTAGACCGCCCATGGCCATGCGGGAACCTCGATGATATCGAAGGCGCCTCGAATCGGTTGCTAGCGCACTTCTGTCGCCAAGATGACATCATTCCGCTACCTAGCCGCCATGTTTTTTCTTTTTCCTGAATGGATTAAATCCGCCCATTGGCTAGCCTCTCTCAGTTGGAGTGGGCTGAATAACGAGCCAAGGCCTGTCGGTCCACTTGAGATTGTGATCTGACTGCGTCGACACTATGACATTGAAAGAGTTGCTGGGTTCACGTTATGATGCGATGCATCTCTGCTATCCTTACGACGTGCGAACTGATCTGGCAATGATTCTCCATTATTTTTTATATCTATGACATGCGGCCCAGCCTCCATAACATCCATTGGAATCCAGCGCGCTCATCCGCGCCCCATCTTGAAAGAAAGGATCTGTGCCCTGTTAGCTGGCCAGATCAAACCGGACCTACAATACATGTCAACGAGAGAAAAACTTACATCATTCTTACCAATGGCGACCAAGTCATCCTCAGACACCCTCATGCCACCAACGCCTTCAATGTAGGCCACGGTTGCATCGCCGACGCATTTCCTTGCGACCTCGCCAACCGTAGAGTTCTTCTTGACCAGAACGCAGTCCCGAAAGACAAACTTGGACTCGGACGCACCCGACCCGAATGTAGTTGTGTTCCGGACCGGATACACGGGCACAAGGCCGAGCACCTCGGCGGCTTTGGACAGCACTTGCACAACACCTGTTGACCCGAACCGGTACAGGACCATGTCTCGGAGGTTCTCTATCCGGTTCCGGTTCTTGTCGTCGAGCTCCTTGAGCCCGCCGCCCTCGGGGTCACCGGCCTCAATCAAGTCCTCCCTTGTGTCGATAAATTCGCTGCCCTCGGTATAACGGATGTAGCCCTGCTTTGCCATCTTGCGCAGAAAGATCTCGGAAACGGCCGAGCATAGAACGATGCGGTTGGGATCCTGCATCCTTGCAATCTTGGCCACGTTCTTGTCCGAGTCGGGGTGGTCGATCTTGTTCAGTGCGATTACGGTTGGGAACTTCTCGTCGGTAAACGCGTTGACAACACGGTCGATCGTGGCCTCGTCCCAGCTTTCGAGCGGCTCTTTGAGCGCCAGGCGGTCTAGAGTACGCGCCACCACGCGTGATGTACTGCCGTAACCGCTGAACTGCGCCTGCAGCGTCTCGACAGCTGTGTGTTTAGCCGCGACGTGGCGGCGGCGGATGCTGCCCCATTTCTCCATCAGGTTTCCTCTGATCCAAGCAACCACCTCGGAGCGTAGCCAGGCGATGTCGACCGAAGGGTCGTAGCCACGCGTGTTCTTTCCCTCGGCATCCGTTGTGCCTGAGGCGTCCACCACGTGTATCAGCGCGTCGGCGTGCCGCAGGTCGTCGAGGAACTTGTTGCCCAACCCTTTTCCTTGGTGAGCCCCGGGGACGAGGCCAGCGACGTCGAGGAGCTCGATAGGGACCGACCGCCGGCCGTCGACGCACGAGCCGTGATTAGGCTTGCACCGCTCCTGGACGCCATGCCTGGCGCAGGCGCAGTCGATCTGAAGGTATCCAATCGCTCGTTGAGGGTCAATGGTCGTGAAGCTGCGTCAAATATCGATGGAGACGAATTGGGTCTTGTCAGTGAGACCGAAAGCTATGCGCCAACTCATATGCTGAAAGCATACGGGCCCTGAGACAGCCGGAAAGTAGGTAGATGCTCGTGGGGTTTCATACGGGAAGTTTCCTATAAACTGTGATATCAGCCGCCTGTTCCGGAGGCAATGCGTGTTGGCGTGGCGCGTCGTATCCATACGACGGAGTCGCATTGGCGTAGATGGATGGGCGAGGAGAGTAGAAGGGGCAGGCAGATGGGCAGTAGAGACATCCGGACCGAAGGCAGGATCGCCGCGTGACGTAGGGAGCAGATAAAGGTGCGATGTGGTTTTACCGACCGACTTTGGAGGTTGCGTCTGTGAGAGAGTTGAGTGTGCTCGACTTGCCCGCGCTGGGCTTGCCGACTAGGCCAATCAAGGGGTCGCGAGGCATTCTGGGCAATCGACCAGATCTGTTCTCCCATGCGCAAGCAGCAATTTCACGGGCAGATGCTGCGAGCGCGTGTAATTCTCGTCCATATCGGGTGAGGGTGCGCTCCGAAGAGGTCCGCGATCGCAAATTCTCGAGGGCTAATCGGATCCACTCTGACGTGGGGCGTTGCGGTGGTTAAAATGCGCCGCCGAGACCCTCGAGCTTTTGATGCGACGCTAATTCTAGTAAAGGGCCCGTGAAATTTGAAATCACGTAAAGTTGGCGGGCACAACAAACTGAAGTCCTTGGATATTATCACGCCATATACGGGTATCTATTAGGTGGCCCTAGCAGTGCTCTCGCAACTTGTAGCGATCTCAAAGCTTCCTACCCAAACTCAAGAGCGCCATGTCACAACCCGAGTTGCCTATCGAATCCCTACCGATATGGTCTCGTTTCAATGGTGTCACCTTTGATGGCGTTCGGATATCTCAGATCGAGGGGAAGGGCTTTGGTCTCGTGTCCGAGAGAATCTTTCAGCCTCCACCTGATGAGAGAGCGCCAAACCATTGCATCCTCTCGGTTCCGACGGAGCTCGTGTTGAATGCAGAAGCAGTGCAGGAGTATGCAAAGGAGGATCAGAGATTCCGCGAGCTTCTGAATGCCGCAGGCGGCCAGGTAATGAGCCCAAAGCTAGCTACCCGTCGAAATGTTATGTTCGTGGTATCCAGGCATTGGACGATACTGACTTGCAGCTACGTCTCGGTACAGTCCCCGAGGGGAGACGTTCTTCTCTTCCTACTAGCACAACTTGTGCTCATATGGAAGAGTGAGAAGAACAGCGGGCTGTCGAATCCATGGACACAATACATCAAGTACCTGCCTCGGTCCGTACCCTTGCCTACCATGTGGACCGATGCTGAGCGCGGCCTCCTGAATGGCACATCGCTTGAGGTATCTATTTCTTTGTGTTCCTCCCCAAGTGACTAATCTCCATCCACCCGATTCCGAGTGTGGTACTTGCGCTGACCGGGGTTGTAGACGGCAGTTCAAGCGAAGCTTCTCGCGTTGGAGCGGGAGTTTGATGACCTGAAAGAGAAGTCTTCGGCATCGGCAGCATGGAACGAGATCCTGTGGGAGGACGAGCCTATAAAGCTCCGGGACTGGATCGTTCTGGACGCATGGTACCGTTCCAGATGCATGGAGCTGCCCCGCGGAGGCTCGTCGATGGTACCATGCATCGACATGATCAACCATTCTCGGCAATGGACCGCGTCCTATACCCAAAACCCCGAAAACGGCAGTGTTGATCTGCGCCTGAACCGCGACGCCGAGATCGCGGTCGATGCCGAAATCACCATCTCATACGGAAATGAGAAGGCGCCAGCCGAGATGCTGTTCAGCTATGGGTTTGTGGATCCGGAAGGTGGCCCCGGGATTGTTGTTCTGCCGGTAGAGGTGCCGGAGGATGACCCGCTTGCCAGGGCAAAGGCGCATATCTTTGCCGAATCTCCCACCGTCAAAATTTCCCAGTCGGAGGGCGGGGACGTCTGTTGGAAGTGTCCGTTTGCCCACCTGCTTGCCCTCAACGAAGAAGACGGCCTTGGGATCCGCATTGTGCAACTCACCGATGGCGGCGCGCAGATGAGGTTGTTCTGGGAGGACGAGGACGTCACGGATTCGGCCAATGATCTCGAGGCGATCACGGCGTCGCACGCGCACCACGCGGTCTACCGGCTTCGGGCGGTGGTGCTAGTCCAGCAACAGCTAGAGGCCCAGGTGCAGCGGATATCGGCGGTGGCGGAGTCTGATGACCTCCCGAATACGCAGGATCCCCGTGCGGTTCGACCGACCTGTCGGGAGGCTGCGTCTCGGCTAAGAGTCGTGGAGACAAGGGTGCTGCGAAGCGCTATAGGCAGCCTCGAAGTTGAGGTAACACATGCCCCGTTTTCTTGCCTGGACATCGAACCATTTCCCCCAACAAAAACCACTATTGTCCAGACCCACGTACTTCTGCATTCGTCCATGCATCGCATCCTTCAAGCTAGGTCTTCCTGGGGATGGCGTCCTTTTTCAGCTGCCATCTTTGTCGTTTCTTTTTTTTTTCTTTCCCTTTCCTTGCCCTCTCCTTGTGAGCGCCACTGACCTCCCCTTGCACAGAAGACACAGCTACTCGAGGACAGAAGTGTGGTGGCCTACCTCGGGTCAACGGAAGTTCCCCAAAACGACTTAGCTCCAGGCTCGGCATCCAGCGACTTTAGTTGAGCCCACTTGCAGAATTTCCACGTGGCCAATCGACAGCCTAGCCATCCAGAAAACCAACAGGAGCATTTGCGGCGCGTCGTGCAGTAGGGCGAGCGCTGCTGTCATTGATGAACCTGGCCGAGGGATACGATGAGGAAAAGAAGGCAATTTGGATTTAGCTGGGTTATAATTCGGACTCTCTGCGCCAAATGTCTTTTCATGGCCAAGCGAGCAGTCATACTGGCCACGCCTCTGATATCAGAAGAAATGTGAGCATTATTACTATCGCTCAGGGAATATGTTATCAGGGGACTCGCTACGAAATTTCTCAGGTGCGTACGCCGAAATTTCGGACCAGCCCAACGGTCTGCGTGGTGCCGTCGGTGTCTGCCGTCGGGCCACTTTTACCAGGTCTGGGGCCCCAGATGCGGGGAAGCTTACACATCCATGAGCGAGGCTAGTGATGCGGTCTGTTCCGGCCATCAACGAAGCTTCTCTTTTTCTTCCCTAGCCGAGAACGGCGCAAGGCGGGTTTCCGTCGATGTGGGTTCCCCAAGTGATAGCTCCGAGGATGGTTTTTTTTCCCCCGGCGTTTGGGCGCCGTAATGGAGCAAAGGTAATTTCTACAGCCCGTATCGTTTTCGTCCAAGACGTGGGAATCCTGGCAGTCAGGCTAGAGGCCTTGTCCGAACC
Source organism: Magnaporthiopsis incrustans (assembly GCA_003049425.1). Taxonomy (NCBI): domain Eukaryota; kingdom Fungi; phylum Ascomycota; class Sordariomycetes; order Magnaporthales; family Magnaporthaceae; genus Magnaporthiopsis; species Magnaporthiopsis incrustans. The sequence continues at coordinate 17,832 of PYSR01000242.1, forward strand.
TGGGGAGACGCGGAGGTGTTCGGTATTAAGCAGGACCTTCGGACGAACTCAACGGCGATCTGGACTAGGACAGGACGAGGGGCGCCATGCATCATGTAGGTAGATACCAGGTACCTAGGTAGGTAGGTCCGCTCATGGGTGAAGCTGGACCTTCCGCTGGGATGACGAAATCCAGAATGGCGCAGAAGACGGTGCCATTGCGAGGAAGAGCTGGTCTTGGACATGGAAAAGATCTACGAAATCACCGGGCCTCCTGCCGCAGATAAGTTGAGACATGACGCCGACGAAACGATTTGCACTTGTCGCTCAGGGCGGATTGCTGGGCTGCCCGACGTCAGCGTACAGGCATTCTATGTGTTTCGGGTCCGAGGGTGTGCAAGTTTGCTGGGGAACATTGACGGTCTCGAGGCTGGCGGTGATCTGAAGGTTTGCGAACCTGTCACTACCTGTCAAGTCTGCACTACATACAAGTAACGTGTGCCAGAGAAGCGACCGAGCACCGTCGCAGAGATCCCCGCAACCTCCACACACTATCTGCCGAAGTCGGCCACCGTGGCAGTGTGATTGGCGACGGCCAGCCTGGGCGCCACGGCGGCATGGGGAAGATGTGCAAGCTGGGGAACGAATCGTGGCCGAATTCTGACGTTGTGACGACGACCAAGCATTGCTTTGACCAGAACCGAATATGTCGAGACTGTCGTATCTAGTCGGTAGGAGAGGTTTCGAGCCAAGCCGTTCTGCCTGGTGCCAAGGTTGTGACATAATTCGATTCCACCCAGACTCCATCCAGCCCTGTCCGTCCAGGTGTTTGCACAGGCGGGTGATGGTGGGCGAAAGGTGCGTGGCATGGTGCGAGATGCATGGCGTGTTGTTTCCATGCCGTTTACAGGATGCAGCCTATCTCGTGGTCGTCCGAACGCCAACGTCGGGTGCCGTGGCGGGGAACCCGCTAATGTGTCCAATCAAACGGGTGTTTCCATCTCGCTCAACCTGTAATCTTTTCGATGCCATTATGCGCAGAGTCCTGTCCATGTCGGTAGGCCTGAGGTAGGAACTGGAGATTGTCACGAGCCTGTTTTACGGCAGGCGACTCGGCTGATCAACGGCCACGCAAGAAGCACCAGGCAGCCTAAATAGATATTTTCACGTGGTGTGATGACTTCCCGGAGCGCAGCATCCATCGAACGGGTTTATTTGAGTCTCGGAGAGAGGTCAGAAGAAGGAAGGGTGTTCCCTGGCTTACTACCGCCTACCTTACAGTACATCGACACATGCGTCCGGCGTCTGTCACACCTACCTAGGTACCTAGGCATCTCGTTGAAGCTGGGCTGGCACGGCCATACAGCGATTCTCGTGAGACGGCGGGGTTGGCCCCCAGCCCACGTTTTCTCGATCAGGGAGGAAACGGCACAGCAGCCATGGCAGCAAGCTGATTGGGTGGGCTCGACAGGGGCACACAGCCAACTTCGACATGGATGTCATGCCCCAGTTCTTCCACTAGCGCGCCCCGGATGATGCTGCGCTTCTCCGCAAACTGATCCCTTTTACCCACCTGAATGCCCACCACACAATCTCGATCGGCCAGGCCAACACTTCTTCTTTCCTACATCTTTTTCCCACCTTCTTGAATCTTGTCTCTTGGGCAATCGATGTTTTATTTTTCTGTCGAAGGCCACCGTACAACATTCTAATCTTCCGTCTTCCCCATCCTTTCCCTCCACGCGTGATTGCGCCGTTTCCGCCCGCTAGCCTTACCAGTTTCTTAGCGCACGGCCATTTGAGGTTCCAGGCCCAAAGACCTGGAGCCGGCCGCCTGGCGTCCGCCTCCCTCGACCTTCAGCTTCCCCGCGTCGAAGCTTCACCGAACAAATCAGAACTGGCCCCTGGCCTCAAAGTAACTCTACATCATACGATCTCTGCGCGAACACTGCCAACGCCCGCCGTTAAAACGATCGAATCCCCACCCGCGCGCATTCGACGACATTGAATTGCTGAGCTCGAATCCGACCTTCCCCACACGCAAGCTATTGGCGACCTCTGCTCCATTTCATCCGACGCCCTTCTTCGACCTCCTGAGCCGGCGCACTTCTCTCTCCTCGTGGCCTGCGCGTAAACGACGGCAGACGCCTCGATTTCCGTCATGCCTGGGATTCTGCCCATGAAAGTGATCAAGGTGGGCACGAGCTCGCAGAGCCGTATCGCCCAGGCCTGCGACCGCTGCCGAAGCAAGGTAGGAGGAGTTTTATTCCGCTTCTGCGGATTATCTTGAAAAGCTCTTTGTTTAACTTGAAAACAGAAAATTCGGTGTGATGGCATAAGGCCGACGTGTACGCAATGTGCCAATGTCGGATTCGAGTGTCGGACGAGCGATAAGCTGAGCAGGAGGGCCTTCCCCAGGGGTTATACAGAGTCGCTCGAGGAGCGTGTAAGGGCGCTTGAGGCCGAAGTCCGTGACCTCAAGGACCTCCTGGACGAAAAGGATGAGAAGATCGACATGCTGTCGCGGATGCACGGAAACAGCCGTCGCGTACCCGAGGGGACCGCCAGCCGCACGACACCGCCTCATGACTCCAGGAGAGATACTCACGGCGTGCCTCCTCCAAGAGAGGACACCTTCCGTGTCCAGGCGTCTCCTCTTCTTCTTGGTGTCGAGAACTCCGACTCGTATTTCATGGGAGCCTCAAGTGGCCGAGCGTTCGTTGGTTTGTGGACACCCGTCTCTCCCCAGATATGTCCTGTGTGTTCACCAGGCTAATGGTGGATCTCTGATTGCAGAGGCGTTCAAGCGCAAGATGCAAGAGAATGGCAAGTCGTGCGCAGATTTCAACACGGAAGCGTTTCTTCATATTCAGGGCTGCTATCCTCTTGTAGCAAATCCGCCCCCGGAGCAGCTTCGAGTTCCTCCACGTCTGTTTTCCGATCGCTGCGTCAACGTCTTCTTCCAGGAATGGGCCCCTCTCTTCCCCGTCCTTCACAAGCCGACCTTCCTCGTCATCTACGAAGAGTTTGCGGCCGACCCTGAAAAGGTCAAAAGCCACCACAAGCTTGCGCAGCTGTATTTGGTGTTCAGCATCGCCGCTCTCTCAGGCGAAAATCCCGATCTCGACCAGATCGCGATTTGCGAGCAGCAATGGCAGAGGTCGCTTGAGGCCATCATGATGGACAACACCATCCTCACCCTCCAATGCCTTATTTTGGCACTCATGGTCTGCACCGTAAGGGCGGATTATAAGCGCCTCCAACATTACAAGGGCATCGCCGTCGGTCTCTCCCACAGGCTCGGCCTCCACCAAAGCCAGAAGCGCTTCTCCTTTGGAGCACTCACTATCGAGACGCGGAAGAAGGTTTTTTGGACGCTCTACACGCTTGACTGGTACGGTATTCTCGTCTCGTGCCCTGGGCTATCCCTGGCTGCGTTTTACTGATAATTTTGCTCCGCCCTTCAGCTTCTCGGCAGCAATCCTTGGCCTCCCAAAGCTTCTGAATGAGGACGACATCCATGCCGAGTACCCATCCGACACAGATGATGAATATGTGACAGAGAAGGGCTTCCAACCCACGCTCCCTGGCGAATACACGCGGTTGTCTAGTGCCCTAGCACTCTTCAGGGCTGCGCGCATTCTCGCAACGGTCCTGGAGAAGATCTATCCGGCTTCAACGTCACAAGAATTGTCTCTGCAGAAGATGACAGCCCTTGCTGCCGAGATTGATGACTGGTCCCAGAAGCTGCCTCAGCACCTCAAGCTCACGTTCAAGCAAGATAAACCGTCAACCGACGTCACAGGAAGTCGATCTCCGCTACTGGTAAGGGGAAAAAAGTTCCGTTCACAGGCTGTCGCATGTATCCTGTTGTAATATGCTGACGGTTTGCTTCTAGGCTCTTGCTTACTACTACATCCGGACGCTCATCTTCCGGCCTGCACTTGGCTCAAGCCTCGGGTCCAAGGCTGCACCGGCCGTCTTCGCAGTCGGTGAATCCAGCAAGCATATGATCCAGATCGTGCAGCTCCTCGAAGAGAGGAACTTGTCCTTCTCCTTCTGCCTCAACAAATCGGATGTCCTGATCATCTGCGGCATGGAGCTGCTTTACCGCGGCATCGACCTCAAGCAGGACGGCAGACTCCTGAAGGATACAGAAAGTCTCGTTAATGCCGTCATCAGGATCGTTGAGAAGGCCAACGCACCCGGTGCTTACGACTTCAAACGTGTCTCCAATGTGCTCGTCACGGTAGACGACGCCCAGCAGACCTCGGCGCTTCCTACTCCCCCGAGCCACAGCCCCGAGACGGCGATTTTGGCTCAACCTCCGCAAAGGGCATCACCTTCGGCTGCTGTGTATGGCGCTTCGTCGGCTCAGGCCCTCCCGAGGAAAGGCTCCTGTCCTCTGGGCCGTCTCGCTGGCGCCAGCATGAGCGAGACTGATTTAATGCTACAGCACGACAGAGTGCGGAGGATGACGGTACCGCAGAATGCGCCCCGGCCAGAGCTGCCACGCTCGAATTCTCGGTCCTCGTTCGACAACAGCGGCAAATACGAGGGGCCCCAGCTCTCGAAACGAGGTCATCGGCTGTCACTTTCGCAAGCTCACATGATGGCGAGGGCGTCCCCGCCGGAGCCTAATGGTGGCCGGAGTCTCGACTTCCTGTCACTTGGGGGGTCATCACAGCATTCACAACCCCCGTCCCCCGTTCAGTCACGACCCCGTCAGCAACTCGCAGCAGCCTCGGCTTCAGCACAGCAGCAGGCGATGTATGTGGCCGCAAGTCGCAATGGCCAAAAGGTCCCATCATCGACGGTTTCGACAGCTGAATGGGAGGCGCTCTTGGGATCCATGGACGGCGGCCAGGTCAACGTGTACGACGCCATCTACGGAGGCCCAGGAATTTCGTTTACGGAGACACCCGTGTCGGCGTCGTCTGGGGGTTGGTCGCCCGACTCGTGGGACCTCTCGGGCTTCCGGATTGGCCCTAGCGGTGGAATCGATGGGACGCCAGCGCCTCAGAGCGTTCTAAGCATGAGTGATGAGTCCCTCAGCTCTGGGGGTGACGACGTCGACCTCGGGTTAGCGGGCAGTAGCAACGGCCACCTTGATTTCCGCCGCCGTCTCGTCACAACAAACATGGCAGCCGGCTCGGAAGGGCTGCCACTTGATGGGTTTGACGCATTTGTGCTCTGATCTTCTGTCCTTATTTTTTTTTTTTTTTTGAGAGCTTCTAGCGTTTCTTACTCCTTTCTTTACTTTCATCGTGCTGGTAATCCTCTTTATTGGCTACAGTGCTTTGACTTTGGCCACGAGCGGCTTATATATGTCTGGGTTGGAATCTCTTTATTTTTGATACTCGAGTTACCACAGGGTCCGCACTCGGTGTATTCCTTTTGTATACGGGGGCATGTTTGTGCGGAATGGTTGAACGAGTTACGACGATGGACCTGGGGTTATTATGTGGGTGGAGTTTAGGATTTGTTGATTTCAAGCTTGCAGAGACAAATCGACGCAGCAACTCAACCGTCACTTGTTATGATTGGCCCGTTTTTGAACGCAAGTCATTCAATGGCACTGGTGGGTGGCAGGCAGCAGTTGGTTTCATATCAGCAGTAGATAGAAAGGAGGACGGGGGTTGAAACCGTGGGCGAAACCGACATTGTGTAACTCGAGCTTTGTGGACCTCTGGGAGGGGAGTCGATCGGTAGGGTTTGGTCCCTCCAGCGTGGGTTGCGACATGCGGTGGACATTTGCCCGCTCCGTCTATGTTCTACAAATGATATCAATCGCAAAAACACCATGACCGGAACCCCCTTTTTTTTTTCTTTTTCTACTCGGCGAATGTGCGAACGTCGGAAGGGGGATGCAAGCTGCCATCCGATAAGCGCCAGGGCATGGGCCTCTCTCCGCACGCCTGACTGCTCCACCGCACGGGAACCAAAACAGGGCTCGATCCCTGTCCGGGCCGCAACCCAGCCCCCTGGGTACCGGGGTGGACCGGGGCGTAGGTGCTGGTCCCCGAGCTTGGCGCCGAAAGAGAGCAGAAGGAGCCTTTTTTTTTTTTTTTTTTCTTCTTCTCTTTTTCTCTTTCTCTCCTGTTTAGCTGGGGAGAATGAGAGAGGAGGGGAAAAGAAAAGGACTAGCCGATGGAGCCTCGCCTCTCGGCTTTGGACGCCTTGGGTCGAGTTGCCATTTCGCTTAGACTGCAGACAGGGCTGGAAGTGACAGGTGACAGACAAACTCTTGAGGCGATGGTGCCGCCGAAGCGTTGTTGCTGGATAAGTGAAAGCGTAGGGAGATGGATGGTGATGGCTTTACATATTGTTGGTTCGGACATTGACAGGGGGTGCGACGGCGGCTTTAAACTTGATAGGCGGGGGATAAAAATAGGTACAGCATTTGCAAAGCAAGGGAGGGAACGTAGGGGGAAACAGCACTGGGATCGGAAAGGGGCCGTTGGCAATGGGACTTTGCTGGGTTTAGCCGCTGGTCTTTTGGTGGGGCCTTTCTTTCCGGCCCTTTTTCTCCTGTGTTTAAGCTCAGTGGAGACCGCATTAACTCGATTTGGCGAGAGAGATACTCTAGCCTCTTTGGGAGTGCGTGAGGGCTTTGCCATTGGTTCGATGAACAACAAGCTCGTGGGGCGGTGTGGATTTCCTTCAGGTGTGGATCCTCACCCACTCTCAAAGCGGTTAGAGCATCTCCCTTATCCTTTGGAGTTGATGATTCTAGCGCACGTGCTGGTGGCAGGTGCGGCCCCCTCGTGATCGGCGTCGATCACGGCACCGCCTCGTTGGACAAGCAGAACCCACTGGAAGAAGAGTAAAGCCCGGACAACTGGTAGCTCGAGCGGAACGCTGTGATTGAGCGCTGGCCTTCTTGGACGAGCAAGGATGCTGCAAGGAGCCACAGCGGCTGAAAGCGAAAGCGCGGATCTGCACCCGCTAGCGTGTCTCGCCCTGCGTCTGTCCAGGGGTGTTCGGTGGCCGGACCAGCGGCGCTTTCAGCGCCCACCGGATCCCCTGTTGTGTTGTGTTTCGGGCCCTTCGCCGGAGCTCCGCGCAAGAACGCGAAAAAAGAAAGAGAAAAAAGAGAGATCAGGTGAATTGAAAGAAACAAAGCGAGTAGAGGGCAAAGGGAGACAGCCAGACCTGGATTCTGGCCTGGTATATCACCGCCTCGACCGGCCAACCCTACCTTCCTCTGTCACGCGGTTCCCAGGCGGGCTCCTGTCCACGGCCTTTTCCCAACCTGCCCCGTCTCGACTCGACGTCGTTCCACACAGGGAACTTCCCTTTACGCCAGCAGCCGCGGTGTTTCGTCGTTGTGAAAAACAGTTGGCTGGGGTTCGAAGGGTTTGGCACAAGCCATTTCTTTGTGCCCAAACAACCAACAAACCAGCTTGACAACCGAAATCGACCGACGCCTTTTTCTCCTAGACCTTGCATCGAGCAGGCAGGCAGGCAGCCGACCGTCCTACTCGCTGCCGTAACAAAGTACGACTCGACGTCGTCGTGGATGCAAAGCCAGGTTCTCTGCTCTAGAGTCAAGTGAGTGGGAAATCCAAACCATTGCCACTCCTCTCACGGGAATTTACTCGGCCCCGCCCTGCCTCAGCCCTCCCCAACCACTGGCGCGTCCAATCATCACCGTCCGCCCATGCACGCCGCCCTGCTTTGCTCTCACCGACATGGCCATGTGACCTGCAGCTGGGCAATGGTTCGACGCGCCGCTCGGGGCGAGATCGCTCCAAGCCACCGATCGGTGTCTCTGGGCCCGGAGCTAAGCAGCCAGAGATCGCTCTGCTGCTGCTGCTTGATGGCGCTGCACCACGGACGGACTTAGAGAGATCCAACACCGATACGCCACTCTCCCGACAACTCCCTAGCCGCGCCGCCGGGCTGCTGTTTGTCCGCGCTCCTGCTTCTCCTGTCCTGCATTAGCTCTCGTCGCCGACCACTTTTTTTTTTTTTTTTTTTTTTTTTTTTTTTTTTTCCNTTTTTTTTTTCCTTCCCCTTTCAGCCGATCATCCCCTGCTGACGACGCCAATATTAGTATCTCCGAAGGTGTCGACGAGTACAAAACCACCAGGCCCCGACACGCCCGCAGATGGTAGGTAGCCTTGGAGGAAACATCATTTTCATCAGCGATCCAACTCTCCCCGAGACTGCCTCTGATACCGTCTCCTTGAGCGGCCGCGGAACGAGTGACACATCGCACGTACTTCAGGGCTGTGGTGCTTAAGCAAGCTCAGTCGACTCGGCAAGCAGCACCTTGCCCAGCACATCGTCAACCCAGCCATCATGAGCATATTACCGAACCCGTCGGAGAAGGCTCCACTCCTCGATGGCTACCCCAAGCGCATATTCCCTCCAGCCCCGTTCGCCGATGCGATGCAGGGTCCCTGGGGCGGACGCATGCCGCAGGCCATCGCCCACCGCGGCTACAAGGCCGAGTGGCCCGAGAACACCATGAACTCCTTTGCCAATGCCATTGCCATCGGTGCCCATGCCATCGAGACGGACCTTCATCTGACAAAGGACAAGGTTGTCGTTCTTTCACACGTAAGTCGTGGCAGCCGCTCGCCGCCGCCGACAGGCAAGCCAAAGCAAGTTCGTTCTGACACGAGTGTCACACAGGACGGCACACTAAAGCGGTGCTTCGGCCAAGACGTGAAGCTGGCGGACTGTGACTGGGACTACATCAGCACGCTGCGCACCGTCAGGAGTCCACCGTCCCCGATGCCGCGCCTAGCAGAACTGCTGGAGTACCTCACGCGGCCCGGCATGGAGCACGTGTGGCTGCTGCTGGACATCAAGAGGGACGACGATGCCGATGAGCTCATCAGGAGGACAGCAGAGACGTTCGCCTCGGTCCCGAGCGCAAGGCCATGGAAGGACCGGATAATAATGGGCTGTTGGGATGTAAGTTGCCCGGGCCGCCGTTCCCACCCACTCACCCAAGCGGCCAGTCTGCCGAGGCAACTAAGCTGGACGACGCACAGATGGGCTGACGATACCACTGCTACAATCTCGTCACGACACAGGCAAACTACATGCGTCGCTGCAGCCTGCTGCTCCCCGGTTTTGGCGTGGCCTACATCGGCTGGTCCAAGGCGTACGCGTGGGAGCTGCTCAAGCACTCAAACGTGTCCTTCAACCTGCTGCAGAAGACGCTGGTCGGCCCCGCCGGCACGCGCTTCATCCGCGCCGCCGAGGCCCGGGGCCGCCAGGTGTTCGTCTGGACTGTCAACGACGTCGAGTGGATGGAGTGGAGCATCAAGAAGGGCGGCATCTCGGGCGTCATCACCGACGATCCCAAGCTGTACCTCGATGTCTGCCGGCGGCACGCCGACGAGATGAACGGGGACAGGGACCGGTTTGACCTGACGACGACCAGTGCCGCGTTCTCCAGGGAGGACGACCCGGTCGGCCGGCGCCGTCGGCCCGACTCCAAGGTCTGGAGGTGGACGCGCCTGTACACCGAGGTGGTGCTGATACAGATGCTGGTCGCCGTCTTTGTGCTGGTCATGCGCGTCAGGCTCGGGTCCGAAAGGAAACGGATTAGGGACGGCATGAGGGGGTGAGGAATGCGGCAGGCAGCAAGGCAAATTGGAGGAGGGGGCAAGTAAACGATACCCGTGAGGAGGATGAGAGTGGGGCGGTCGACCGAGTCGGCTAGAGTGATGCCAGGCGCATTTTATTGTGTGATACAACGTTCTCGAGGCGTGTGTTTGGCTTGATGACGGCAGAGCCCGTCCGTCCACTGGGAGTATCCCTCTTGCAAGCGCTTTTTGCTGTATGATATCCCGGTACACACCCGATGACGGATTATGCGTGTGTTTTTGATGCTAGAAAAAGACATCAATATCTCTCTGTCATTACCTGGCAAACTTACCTCCAACTTGCGAATTATCACCAGCCCACGGCCCAAGCGGAATCATCTTGATCGTGTGGCCATCCAACTCGATATATTCCGTTTATCTACAAATAAAAAGCCGTATTCTGTGATAGCGACAGCTAGTGGCTGGCCATTTGCTGTGAAAAAGAAACCATCGCGTGAGCCAAAGGGTCCGTCGCCTTCTCTGCTGCCTCTCTCCGGCTTATCAACGCCCCTCTTCCACTTTCTCGTCTTCTGCGAAGTACATACATTCTGATCATCTGCCGCAAGGCCCCCGAAACATGGTTAAAAACGAAAGTAAGCATATGTAGGTAGTGTGTGGTGTGTGGCCTCATGCGTCATGCCATATTTCTATCGGCGTTGCCCCATCATGCAGGGCTGGCTTTGCCCAGGGGACGCCATTCTAATGCAATAAGGAAACAAAGACGTAACCAAACCATCGAGCAGGAAGCTGTCCGGTTAAAAAAGGAAACAAGAAACGGAGATTGAGATGTAATGCTGTGTTCAGTGAGGATTGGTGGAATCATTGCAAGCAAGAACGGTGAATATTTGGGAAAAAGAAAAAAGCCAGTACCAGTTTCAGACCCAGAATGTGCAGGCTCCGACAAGGGGACAATTAGGCAGAAAAGACGAAGGGATGCCAACAATGCTGGCTCTATTGGTAAACAAACAACCGATGGATGGGCAAGCTTAGCGACGCTGACGACGAGCCTAGCGGCCAGGGCCGGATTTGTATTTCTGCGCATTCAAAGTCAGTCCATGATACTCTTATTTCCCCTAATGGCGCCGTGACGGCGACGGCAGCTAAGCATGAGGCACAAGAGAAGAAAAAAAAAACTCACATCCTCCACGCGGCGGAGGTTTTGCGGATCCAGACTGTTGGTGGCGCCCATCAGTGTTTGGCCAATGGCTTTGGTGGCTCCGATGGCCGGCCTGAAGATGATCGTCGGCGCCCTCATGATGACGGCCTTGGCCGCGCCCTTTGCGCTCGAGCTCTCCATCACCTCGGCGGGGACCGCGATGATTGCATCGCGGGCCACGCTGAGGTCACGGCTCAGACTCGAGTACGCATGCCGCAGGCCCTGGATCACCCCCGTCGGCTGGTCCGCGTACAGCGAGATCTGCTTCCGCTCGTCGGAGTCCGCCGGCTCGTCAGAGTCCCATCCCGACGACACGCCGGCCGACGAGGACGCTCCGGCGCCGCCGCCCTGCTCCGGGTTGCTGACCAGCAAGCCCTCGGCCCCCTGCAGGACGTACTGGGTGCCGACGGCCACCTTGGCGCCCAGCTTGACCATCTCGGTGCCCGTCGTGCGCGCGAAAAGGGCGGCGCCCCTGCCGAGGGATCGCATGACGCGTCCGTCCTGCTGGTACTCGCGCACCGGGATCTCCACGAGGTGTCGGAACCCGCTGCCGACGTTGACGAGGGACCGCACGGGAGCGAGACCGGCCAAGACGCCCGGCAGCTGGTTGCGCTTGATGTCTGGCATCCAGATGTCGTTGAGCGTCTTGCCCAGCCTCTCGAACCCCGAGACGCCGTAGAGGATCGTGTGGCGCATCGTCATGCTCGCGCCGTCGAGGATCATAAAGTTCATAAACTCGGTCGTGTGGCCAGACCTGAGGCCGGCGTAATCGACGCGCTTCGGCTTGAAGTCGAGCCTGACAGGTATGGCGCTGATCTCGGCCCGCTGTATGAAGGGCACGTCGCTCGGCGAGCCCGGCAGAGGGATCGAGTCGTCCTTGAACTCGAAGAAACGCGTGATGAAGTCGAGCGCGTCCTGGTCGACGTGGAGTCTGAGAGGGAGAAGGTCGACCTTGAGCACGATCTCGGTAGCCGCGAGGTCTGGAACCGGCCTGACGTTGAGCAGCTCGAGCTGCAGCATGTTGCTCTTGATCTCACGCTCGCCCGCATCGCGATCGTACGTGGCAAACTTCTTCCATGTCGACCCCGGCACGTGGTCGAAAATATCGAGGTCCTTGACGCCCAGGTCCACAGAGCTCTCCGTCTCTCCAGACCCGCGGGGGTGCGTGGCCAGGTCGACGTTGACCCCCCGCAGCTCAAACGTGATCTTGTGGTGTCTGCTCCGATGGAGCTTCAGTCTCCTGGGCTTAGACCGCGAGGACGGGCCTCCAAGGCGGCTCGGCGTCGCCGTGACCTGGGTGGTCGCTACCGACTCGGTGTCGGTTTGTCGATCGCCATAGAGGTCCTGGGCGATGCCGTTGGACAGCTCGCGCGGGTCCTGGTGCGCGGGGATGCCGATGTAGATCGAGTTGAAGAGGAAGTCGCCGATGACGGTCTCTTCTTCCTCGAAGTCCTGATCGTATGCCGACCTCCTGTCGAGCCGCGCCCGCCGCTCATAAGCCTTGGCCTCGACCTCTTGCACCGTCTTGCTGATGGCGTCCCTCGTGCGCTGCCAGTCGTAGCCGTCAAACAGGTTCCAGATGACGTGCACGTCCCGCACCCTCACCTTCAGCAGGCTCTTGGCCGACTTCTTGCCGTCCGATGTGTGCTTCTTGTTTCTCGCAGAGTCCCACTGGCGCCCGGCGCCTTTGCCGGCAGAGGGCGTGCCGAAGAAGTTCTCCTGGATGCCAAGTTCCCCGGAATCTGGCTGTTCCAAGTCGAGCAGCACGCCGTCGTCGTGCCTTTCCTGCGTGGTAGTGCGATCTGACGTCACGGACGACGTCGACGACGCGTCAAACAGTTTCTCGCCACGCTCTTCTTCAGGAGGAGGATAGTACTGCGCTTCCATTGCGCCGATCATCTCGGACCCACCGTCAGAGATGTCATCGTCGCCACGCATACCTCTCGCTTCGCCAAAATCGTCGTCGAAGTTGTAATCGCCCTCTGCCTTCCCGAACGCGTCCGGCGAGATGGAGGCCAGGAGATCCTGCACCGGGATGATCTGCGTCTTGAACTTGACCTCCTTGCTCGGCGGTGTTGGGGGTTTGAGCGCGTTGGCAAGCGCAATCAGCGTCTGTGTCGAGTCGGCGCAAGTCTCAAGCACAAGGAGATTGTCCCTGATTTCAGCCTCGACCGCCTTGTCGCCGTCTTCGTCGTCCGCCACGTGCACTGTCACAGACGCCGAGTGGATCTGGCAGACGCTGACGAAGCCCTTGGAGCAGAGGCTGGACTCCATCCCCCACAGCTTCTGCCTCGCTGCGGAAGCGTCCGATGGTCGGTGCGCATGTCTCGTAGGCGGCCTGTCCTCCTCCGCATCGAAGGTGGATATGTCGTCGATCAGAACGATCGAGGCCTTCTTCAGGTTCCAGACCGCCTCGACGTCTCCCTTGTCGCCCAGGCTGACAGCGAGGCGGCTATCGGCAAGAACAACGCCCATCTTGGAGGTCAGCCCGAGAGGGTTCAGGCCGACGATGCAGTCTATGAAGGCCAGATCGATCTTGGGAGGCTTGTTCTTGATCTGCGCGCTCCCGGGGCCGGATCTCACTGTGCTGCTGGTTTGGCTGGCAATGGCAATGTGGGCTTGTTCGCCCAGCTGCGCGACCGAGGCTGCCAGGCCCGCCTCGAAGTCCTCTGGGGTGGCATCTTTGTCCAGCTCCAACAGGTCGATGATGGTCGGGACCCTGTACTCCAGGTTGACGCCGTGCAGCTTGACCGTGATGGTGGGTTCTATAACGTCACCGATCATGCGCATCATCAAGACGGGCGTCTTGGACAGAGCGGCTGACGGCAGCAGGGACGAGCCGACCAGCTCCTCGATGTGGTTCCGGTTGATGGTCAGAGACCCTACGGCCGTGGCGACAAGTGCAGGAACCGTGATGTGTGCTACGTCAAAGTCCCTCATGGCGGCATTGACGACGCCGAACCGCCCGCCGACGTCGACCGACACGTTCAGGGACCTCACAAGGGTGAGCGACAGCAGTCCGGGGCGATCATCCTCCGGCAGGTACTTGGCAACAGTCCCCAGGCGCGCGAGGTCTTCGCCGAGCGACGGCAGGCAGCTCAGGTGCGGGAGATTCGAGGCATCCAAGCTGACTTTATCGAGCCAGATCCGGAGCACAGAGCCCTTCTTCCGTTGCCGGAGCAGGGTCTCGACCATGATCTCGTCCTGGTCCTCGTCAAACTTCAGTTTCGAGGGCGATATCAGCTCGAGCAGGCGTTCGAGATCCACATCCTTCGGCGCCATGGAAAACTCAAGCCGGGTGCCGACCACGGTCACGCTGACCGGCGGGTGCGAGCCGCTCTGTTTCGAATAGGGGCCGTGGAGCTGCATTTTGGTCATGGCCATGCCGATGCCTTCGTCTCGGCTCACGAGCTTCAGAGCACTTGTTTCGAGCACAACGTTACAGTCCTTTCCCATTAGATCCACCTGGACCGCATTGATGCGCATGTTCACCTTGTTGTCGGATGATGCAGAGTGATCGTCTGGATTTATAGGCGCTTCGAACCGTACGCCCCGAGGAGCGTCTGTGGACCGGGCAGAGGGTTTGGCCGGCGGCGGGACGTTCTGGTTGGAAGTTATGGAGGATCCCATACTGAGGAAGCTGCTCAAGCCACCAAACCAGCTAAAAGTCTCGTCCAGCCGTCGCAGATCCAGCCGGACATGCAGCGGCAGAGTGTTGATGTCGATCTGGGTTGAGGATGTCGACTTCTTGATCTTGATGGAGACCTCTGACCCGGGCGTGGGCATCGCATCCTTGACGGAAGCCATCATTTGCAAGCTTCGATCAAAAGATATGATACTGGAATCCTCACCGGCGTAACCAAACGTAAAGCTCTCAACATCGATTCCAGTCTCGCTCGGGGTGATAGAGACCTGGACGTTACGGAGCTGCGTCTGCAGCAGAATGTCGGCATCGAAGCCCGCCGGGCCAGCTCCGAACATCCTGTCCGGCGTCTCCGCGACGCCAGCCAACCGCTCCAGAAAGAGCAGAGACACTTCATCCAGCGTGACACGAACGTCTTGGGTAGCCGCTGGCGTCTGTGGTGACTTCGCGGACGACCCGGCAGCAGCCTCATTTGACCGTTCGGTTTCCTGGCTGCTGATGGCGGAAAGTAACCTGGACACAACCATGGCGAGGAGAAAGCCGATAGAGGCATCAAATTGGATATTCAGCGGAGAGAGTATGACTTCCAGAGACGTGTCGGCGGCCTTCTCCGGCTCGTCAGACTTGGCGTCAAGCTCCGAAGGGCTGGGTGGAGGAGGGCTCGACGGCGAGGTCGACACGACCGAGAATGCGCCCGGCAAGTGCGGAGATGTCGACTTTGAGAGCTCAGGGCTGGTACCATCGAGTGTTGGGATCACTGACCGTCCATCAGCCGTAACGACATGCACGTGGTTGTGCTTTGATGGAACGTAGACGGATATGTTGTCGAGAGCGAGGATCCTCTTTGCCAGGCGAGCAGGACCACGCGGAGTGGCGCACTCCTCTTGCGGAGCACTTGGGCCTTGTGCCGCCGGATCATCATGGCTGCCAACGTCAGGGGCGACTTCTGACAAGAGGTCACGCGGGGGATCGTCGCTTTCTGTAGCGCCACCCAAACCGTCCTCGGCAGACGCAGGCGCCGGTGCTGCTTCGGACAGGGTTGATCTAGTCATGTCTTCAGCCATCAAGGGTGGTGGTGTCTCCTCTTTCTCGGCTAGCGCCTCCAGTCGTTCTGGTTCTACGGCGCTTGGCGCTGCTGGTCGCTTCGCTTTCGGCGACGATTCGGGGCTTGCGTCGGTCGAGTCCCAGCCGCCCGGCATCCTAGATCGCAGCCTCACCGATTCCGTCGCGGAGAAAGCGCTCATGTACATGGATTCAGCCTCCTCGTGACTAAAGAGATGAGATGCGGTGAGGTCTTCTGCAGGAGAAGCTGCTGCCGAATGCACACTGCCCGCGGCGCTAGAGTAAACGGACTCATCTCCCTGGAAATCCTGAATAGAATCTTGCCTGGGTTCCGGTGGGACGACTGATGGCACGACGGAAAGCGCTGGTTCCGACTGCACACCCCTGTCCGGGGAGCCCCAGTGGGGTGGGCTTCCCTCGACGGCCGAATGAGAGATATTGGCGGAAGTTGTGCGCGGACGGGATCCGGATTCCAGGTACATAGACGCCCTCGGAGTTGACAGGGACGAGGCGGGGGGTTCGATCTCGTTTGCGATATCCTCGGTCGAGCTGTCCAGCTCATAGGGAATATTGAAAGCATCCTCGCTGTCTTCAAGCAAGTACTGGCTCTGGTCAAGGAGCATCGAATCCGCCATTGCGTCGTCGCCCCTCCGATGTGATGACGCATAAGACCTCTCCGATATGGGACTCCTCAAAGCGGACGCGGCGGAGGACTGGGTGCCGAGTGACGGTGGGACCGATACGGTCCTCTCGAAGGTCGAGAAGACGTTGGCCTCGGATATCAGGAATGCTGTGATGTTCTCGAGGGATATGTGTCTCTTGCCCTCCTTAGGGACGATCTTCGGGGATTCGTCCTCGTCCGCCTGGAAGGTCGTTGTTACGCCTTCAACATTTATCCGGCCCATAGCAAGCTCAAATGTCACGACGTCGGGAGCGATAGCGTTGGGCTCGACCGGGACACCGACGTCGAGCTGGAAGGTGACGCCACGGATCTGTACTTGAGTGCGGTCAACGATGCCCTGGAGAAAGTCGGCGAGGAAGGCAGGTAGCGAGAGAGCCTGGCCTGTACCGAAGCTGCTTTCCTCGTCGCTCTCATCCTCACTGAGCGCCAGCGAAGCGCCCAGATCCTGGGTCTCGGCGGCCAGAGCGGCCTCCAGCCTCTCCTTCTCATCCGGTGGCTGCTGCTCCAAGAACGACTGGGCGAGATCGACGGTATTGGGAACGACTTCGCCGGCCGAGGGGCTTTTCCTTCGCTTCTTGGCCTGTGCTTCTGTGGCTTCCTGGGAGTCGACCTTGAGGCTGACGTGGACGCCGTCGACTTCAACCAGTATAGGACTGGTGTAAAAGTCCATGGGTATGGTGACGCGCAGGAGGATGACCTTGGCCTTTTGGAGCGTGAATGTTGGCGGGAGATTAAGGAGGCGTTCTAGTTTCTATGGTCGTTTACTCCACCTGGGTTAGCCATTTGCCTACCCAGCAAGCGGGAGAGGGTGTCGCCAAAAAAAAGGGGGGGATCAAACCTGGAGCTTGATGCCGACATCGCGGAACTCCAGCACCGTGTTTCTGCCCAGCGCCAAGTCCAAATTGTCCATATCGAGCGCGTCCGAGTCGAGCAGTTCGAGGCGCGACAGGGCGTAGCGGAGCAGGCGCTTCGGCATGGCCGAGCCGCGGAAGGACTGGAAGAGGGACGCCATCTTGAACGGAGGCGGACAGCGTGCTGCCGCCGGGACCTGCCGCAGCGCGGGGGCGAAGGAGGAGCGATTCCCAGATCGGGGCGGCGTGTCCGTTGGCGGGACGCAATCGTCGGGGTATCGTCAGGCGGAGCAAGGAGAAGAAGGAAGTGCTAGTTCGCCAGGCGGGCGGCGGGGCGCGGCGGCGAGCAGCAGAGACAAAAAACGGCGCCCAGATGTGGCTGCGGGGTCTCCAGTCATGTTCGAAGCATATGGGCCATTGCGCGCGGGCGATGACGTTTTGGAGCGCGCTCCGTTTCACACACTGTTGGTTTGGGTTCCGCCCGATGAGCTGCCCGCGCTCTTTGTGCGCGGGGCGAAGGGACGGAGAAGCACCAGGCACGGCCTGGGGATGTCAGGATGCTTCGCGAACAGGCGGAAGGCGGAGAGGTGGATGATACCTCGACTGGTCCTCAGTCATCAGACACGAAAAAAGGGTGGGTGGTCAGGCACGCTTTATTGCACAAGCCAGCCTAGTCGGAGCACACGGCGACACGGCCAGGGCCCTGGCACCTCCTTCTGGCGAGCCAAAAAAAGGCCGTCCGCCAGGCTCCCCTAGGCAAGTTGAACCACTGCCAGCACGCCGCGCAGCCCACCTTGGCTGCACTCGTGACGCCCGACGTCAGTCCCTGACTCCACTGACTGCGTGCAACTGCTGGGGGTTCCTGCTGATGCTAAGCTATCAGTTGACCCCGGCCCCCGCCCGCCGCCCCTTGTCAGCGCCGGACCGCCGCTTTGCCCACCCGACCAGGCTTTATCAACTGGGGTTCTGGCCACTATCAAAATACCCGCGGCTGGGGACGAGGTGAAGGGTCCACTGGAGCCGGCGGTGGCTTAATTTGGTGCTATCAGCAGTTAGCACTGCACTGGATCCGCTTCCTACAGGCAGCCATGGAGCTTTGTCAACTGCAAATTCCGGCGTAATAATGCATATCAAGTCACCTAGAATACAGCACAAACGTGGCTTCTCGTGTCGTGCAGGCGCGATTGGACATCTTCAGTCGACCCGTTCGCCTTGGCTTCCCATGTGCATAGCCCGGAAAAAAATCGATACACCAAAAAAAGGAATCTCGGCCAAATGAAACTCTTCACCAGGTTAAACAATTAAAAGGAAAAGGAAATAGGAAAGGAAATGCTTTTTCAAAGGGAGGTTGTTTATTGCTGCGCATGTACCTAATGAGTGACCTTTTGGTGTATCGCTCTTTTTCTAGTCTGCGTGCCATGCTCGCACTTTGCCGCTGCAGGAATAGCTTCAAGCAGCCACAATGAGTCAGGACAAGACCAGCGGTTGTGCGACTTGAAAGCGCGGGCCACTGCGGCATTCCTCGTCACGCCGGAGGCCTGATCACGGTGAGGTGACCGTATACACACACCTTCGCTCTGCCTCTTTTAGCCTTCCCGTACACTGTTCACCCACGATTATGGGAGAGCCGCCTTTCACGGGGCTTGATCCGTTAAACATGTGAAGGAAGCCTAGCCAGCCATGGTACCATTTGTGTTTCAAAGCCAAGTCAGAGAGAACAGCACAACTCAATCCACGTAGTGCGTTACCCTTACACCCAGCTACGGCTATTATTTTACACCATCACCGCTTTCCAGCTAGCCAAACAACCAGGCGTTTCGTTTCGGGGAACAGTCTGGGCGGACCTCTATACAGTGTCATACTCAATTGAGCACACCGTACGGGCGTGGCGGCAAGTCGCGGGTGAGTGGGGCCAAACGGCGGGCGGAATTTGCAGGTGGCATTGGTCCAAAATTTCACCGAACAAAAAAAAAAAGTCGACCGCCGCCTTGCGTTCAACGATCACGACATTATTGGAAGGACCTCTTAGCGAAGGATACACACGAATTGCGCAAGATTCTGAGGCAGTAAGACTGCGGCACGAAAGCAGCAGCTCTAGGACACCGACTTCGGCTCACTCATCTCAGTCAATCGCTTTTTTTCGGGGAGCTGATTGCCTCCCCGACCGCCGAAAATGGGTTCCTCAGAGAAGCACAGCAAGAAGGATGTCGCCAGCGACGAGGCGGCGCGGCTGAAGAAGGAGAAAAAGGAGAAGAAGCGCAGCGAGAAGGATGGCGTGCACAAGAAGGACTCCAGCAAGAAGGACAAGAAAGAGAAGAAGAGCAAGCAGGACCGACTCGAGAAGGCGCTCGACGAGCACCTGCAGACCTCGGCCGCCGCACCACCCGCCAAGGACCCCAAGATCACCGTGCCCATCGTCGACGCGGAAGCCATGGTCTCCGACGACGAGAGGGACGAGAGGGAGGAGATCAAGGCCCTGATCGCAAAGGGCGAGGTCCCCAAGGGTGCTCTGGTCTCGTTTGCCCTCCCGCTGGCCGACGACAAGGTCCAAAAAAAGGTGCTGAAGACGGTCAAGAAGGGTACGTTTTTTTATCTTTTGGGCGTAGAGCGCACCCTACTTTGCTGCTACGCAGACAAGCACTGACTAACATGCCGACTCCCTCGCTGCGTGCACAGCCACCAAGAAGTCGGCCCTCCTCCGCGGCGTCAAGGAGGTCAACAAGGCGCTGCGCAAGGCCCCCGGCAAGTCGGCCAACACGACCGAGATCCCCGGCGTCGTCGTCATCGCCGGCGACATCTCCCCCGCGGAGGTCATCATGCACCTGCCCATCTACTGCGAGGAGCGCAACGTCCCCTACATCTTTGTCCCCTCGCGCGCCGAGCTGGGCGCCGCCGCAAAGACCAAGAGGCCCACCTCGGTCGTCATGCTGCTCCCCAAGGGCAGGAAGCGGGACACGGCCAAGGGAGGCAAGAAGCCTGAGGTCGTCGCCGAGGACGACGGAGGCGAGGATGACTACCCCAAGGCCTACCAGGACCTGGCCGCCACGGCCCAGAAGGAGTTTGCCAAGCAGCTCAGGGGCCTATTATAAACTGTGCCTTGAGTCGGCGGATGGGGGTTAATTATCTGGGACGTATTCGCTGTTTTGTAACACGTGTGCGAAACGAAAGGAGATACCAAAATTTTCTCTTTTTTTTTCGGGTACAGGCGATCTCGTGTATATTTTTTGGCGTTTCGGTGGGACTACAACCCGGGCTGTAGCTTCGTCCTTTTTCTTTTTTTTTCCTTTTTTTTCCTCTTTCTTTCTTCTACTCATGATCCATCCGTCTGTACTCACTCCCGAATCCTGACCCGGAGCCGCCGTGTTTCAACTTGATATTAATCCACGCTCTTATCAGTGACAAATAGGTGTGCTCCGACAAGTACCCAGTAGCAGCTTCGACAAGTTCCGGTCGTTATGTAGCAGCAGTCGTCGTATGATTTCATCGAGCTCCAATCAGCTAGTCTCCATGAGAGATATCGATAATCTACAGGATGGAAAAGGTAGAATGCTCCATTGACCGAACGATGGCCAGCTCTTGGGTCCATCCATCACCCGTCCCTTTTCATTCGGTATAGGAGCCATGCTATCCTCCGTCAACACCAACTTGAACTAGTCCTCCCCCGTTTCTAGGGCTCGTTTAGTCGAAGGGGTTGGTGCGAGTGCCCCACCAGGTGAGTGTCATGGCCAGGCCGACCGTCTCGAAAAGCTTGGCCAAGACGCTGACACCGACAGTCTCGAGAGGGCGCTTCTCTAAGAGGAGCTGAGTGATGTACTGCAATATCAAAGTTAGTATCCCCCGGTCTGCTTTGAATAAAGAAGAGAGTAATATGTACTCACGCCAGGGGCAGCAGTGGCAGTAAAGATCAGACCACCCAGGTAGGCAGAACCCTTGTAGCTGAGAGTGCCTGTGGCGTTGATCAGAGCACCGACGCCGTAGCTCTGCAGAGCCGAACCGACGAGCGAAGTTCCCCAGGCCACGGCGGCCGACGATGCCTCCTTGGACCGCAGGAACTCCTCCTTGGTGTTGGCGGCCTTGGCGCGGTTGTAGGTCGCGCCGAACAGCGGGGTGAGGACTTGGGGCGGAAAAATGTTAGCCACCGGGGACCTAAGTGGGTGAGAGGTGATATTCGTGGTGGCTTACCTGCAAGCTCAGCTGCCTGGTTGAAGACTGTGCCGAGGGCGATGGCCGAAGGCTTGACGGGGGGAAGATCTGGCAATGGCGTCTGGTTGTCAGCCCCTGCTCCTGTCCAAATCCTTGCGTATTGCTCCCTCAACATTCCTACCCCGTGGCACAGGACCCAAGACCGCTTCGTTCCCAGGTCAGTGCAAAGACGGTGCCAGGATATGCTCGGTTGAACCCATCGTGGGGGTGAGGCAACAAGCCAAAAGGCCGCTCGTCATAATTCGCCCAGCGAGCAGGCAGGAGGGGATACGTACAGTGCAGAGACATTGCGATTGTGGCTGTGATTGAGTTGGGGGTGGGTGTTTGTTGATTTGCGTGAAGGCGGTTTCGTGGGACAGCGGGTTTTCGCGTGAATTTGTCGTGTGCGAAGGAAGTTGGTTCTGGTACAGAGAAGAGGTGGAAGAAAGAAGAACTTGGACAAGGCGGGTAGCGTCCACGTCTTTTATGTGGAAGAAACCCGAACCGGGAGGAACGCAGAGGTCTGCTCGGGAGAGTGCATGAGGGAGCACGAAACAGGACTGGCGTGCCTGGGTTGGGTCCAGGGATCGCTGGAAAGCCGAGAATTAGCGCCCAATGGCTGGCTTGTTCCTCTTGGTTCTGGGGCTCTTGCAGGTCGATGACGGTGGTAACACGATCAAAGGGAGGCCGGAGCTCTGCCCTTTCGTCACTTGCGCCGATGATGTCACCACTTACAGGTCGCCCGCGGCGGCAGGGATCAGCTTGTTGCGGAGAGGAATTAGCATGTGGGGCGGCACGTGGGCGGCTGCGGAAGTTGCTTGCAGGCACATTAGTCCGCGGATTTCACCGGCCAGGCAGCCCGCAGGCCCAAGTATCAGCACATTCGAACGGGAGCAGCTTCGGCAAAGTGGCTTTGCGCGTCGCGGCTCTTTCCGTATTCTGTTCCCTCGGCGTTCGATGCTTCTGCTTCGTGTCCTCGTCCCGGCTGCTTGCATATTCTTTCCTGATTCTTATGTGTAAGCACTCCAGTTCAAACTCGAATAGTAACTAATGACAGTCCAAATATTCGCCGGGAGCTCGAGTCCCATCAACACATGCTCATGTTTAAAGCGATGGTATGTGGGTGGGATACCAGCCCTATCAAGGCGTTCAAGTACATGTCTGGTACCTGGTACCTCGATTCGACGACTTCTTCGATCAATTTACTCAGCATTGAGCCGGCGCCGTGCAGCACACGCTCGCGCCGCCAGCACAGTGCGGACGTCTTGCGACCACACAAAACCCCCCAGTTATTCCCCACAACCCAAGCCCGACATTGGTCGCTCGTTTCTCCGGCACTGTGGACCCGATCCGGTAACTGTCAGTTTAACACGCTGGCACGTAGTATTTTCCAGGGGTGGGCGTTCTCAATCGGCGAGCGCCTGCAGCCATCCACGCCAAGCGCGAAGCTCCGACAGGCCAGATAAGTCAAGATACGCAACAATTTCCACGCCGAAACTGAACCCTTCTTGCTGGCTGGCTGGCCTCGCCTCCTTTCTCCGCAGCCAGGGGTTATTTTCAAGTCACAAATGGCCGGGTCGCCATAGAACGAATCTTCGCTGTCCTCGCCACGTCCCCTCGCTCCCCCTCAGTCGCATCAGATACCGCGACTGAAGATGTTACTCTCAAGAGCAGCATGGCTGCTCTTCTCCTTGGCGCACCTGGCCTTCTGCGCTGAGGACTACTACAAGGTGAGACCACGGCGGTCTCTGAAAGCCAATAACTATTCGTTCTAACCTTATACCCATTCTCAGGTCCTCGGCATCAGCAGGAAAGCAAGCGATAAGGAGATCAAGTCTGCATACAGGCAGTTGAGTAAAAAATACCACCCCGACAAGAACCCGTAAGTGGCATTCGATCCCACCCCCATACCTGCTGTGTTCTACAGCGCGGCTTCGTGCAGTCGGTAGTGGAAGCCGCAGCAATGTGTGGCCTAGGCGTTGCGAGGTGCTGACTGGGATCAAGGGGCGATAACACGGCCAAGGACAAGTTCGTTGAGGTTTCGGAGGCGTACGATGCGCTCATCGACAAGGAGACGCGGCAGATCTACGACCGGCACGGCCATGAAGGGCTCAAGCAGCACAAGCAGCACGGCGGCGGCCACCACCACGACCCGTTCGACCTCTTCTCGCGCTTCTTTGGCGGCGGCGGCCACTTCGAGCCCGGGCAGCGCCGGGGACCCAATGTCGAGGTCAAGATCGGCATCGCCCTGCGCGACTTCTACAACGGCCGCACCACCGAGTTCCAGTGGGAGCGCCAGCACATTTGCGAGGAGTGCTCCGGGTCCGGGTCCGCCGACGGCGTGGTCGATACGTGCTCGACCTGCGGCGGCCACGGCGTCGTCATCAAGCGCCACCAGCTCGCTCCCGGAATGTTCCAGCAGGTGCAGATGCACTGCGATGCGTGCGGCGGACGCGGCAAGACCATCAAGCACAAGTGCCAGGTCTGCGGCGGCAACCGCGTGCTGCGCAAGCCCACGACGGTCCAGCTCAACATCCAGCGCGGCGCCGCAAGGGACTCGCAGGTCGTGTTCGAGAACGAGGCGGACGCGAGCCCAGACTACGTCGCGGGCGACCTGGTCGTCACGCTGGTCGAGAAGGCGCCGGACCTGGAGCAGGACAACCCGGACCATGTCGACGGCGTCTTCTTCCGGCGCAAGGGCGACGACCTGTTCTGGAAGGAGATCATCTCGCTGCGCGAGGCCTGGATGGGCGACTGGACGCGCAACATCACGCACCTGGACGGCCACGTGGTCAGGCTCGGCCGGAAGCGCGGCGAGGTCGTGCAGCCCGGCCACGTCGAGAAGATCGCCAACGAGGGGATGCCCAAGTGGCACGAAGACATCGACAGCGTCTACCACGAGGTGGAGTTTGGGAACCTCTTTGTCGAGTACGTCGTCGTGCTGCCGGACCAGATGGAGAGCGGGATGGAGAAGGAGTTTTGGTCCGTGTGGGAGAAGTGGCGGGGCAAGAACGGAGTCGATCTGCACCGTGATAGCGGCAGGCCAGACCCGCCGCAGGCGCCAGGGGGGCCGGCGCACGAGGAACTATAGAAGATGTGGATGCCTTTTAGACGATTTAATAGACCTGATTTTCAGAACATGGCACCGGTATGCAAAAAAAAAAAAAAAATCGCAGTCAGTCTCGGGATGTATGAAGTATATTACGTGGCCTCGCAAACGCCAACTTCCAAGCACGGCAAAACGAAAAGGAAACCAACGCTATCCTAACCCTATCAACAGATATGACCCACGCAGCAGCCAACCATCCATCATAACTACAAGATTTTTACATACGGAAAGAAAGGATCACGATGTCGGACAAGGGAAAAAGAAAAGCCTAAAATCTCGAAAACGGTGCAGCGGATGAGGAACTAGCCAGCCCCCTATATTAGTCCTTCTTCTCAGCCTCGTCGTCCTTCCCCTCGTCCCCAGCGTCATCCGCATTCTTCTCCTTGGCCGCAGCCACAGCCACCTCGGCCGCGGCCGCCTCCTCGGGCTTTTCGGCGTTGGCAGCAGCCTCGGCGACGAGCTTCTTGACGACGTCGACGGTGCCGGCGGGGCTGCCGGTCTGGGCGGCGAGGACCTTGCCGGCCTTGTCGACGACGAAGACGCCGCGGGCGGCCTTGGCGGGGCCCTTCTTCAGCCCGATGGCGGCCAGCAGCGTGGCCTTGGGGTCGCAGAGGAGCGGGTAGGGCAGCTTCTGCTTGTCCCTGAACCGGGCGTTCTCCTTGGGCGTGTCGGCCGAGAGGCCGTAGATGGCCAGGCCGCCGGCCGTTAGGGGCTCGTGCGAGTCGCGGAAGAGGCAGGCTTGGTTTGTGCCTGGAAGAATGTTGCGTTGGCGTTTGTCAGTAAACAAAACCCAGCCCGGGATTAAGGAAAGGCATCACATCATTGATTGATACCCCCCACATAGAGTGGATGGGCGGATGGGTTTATTTCGCTCGCCATGATGACAAAAGCTTAAAGACGCGGGCGCGGATAAATTTATCCTCCAGGTTTCGCGCATCGCATGATGCACGGGGATGAACGACAATAAAAAAGAAAGGTGAGCCATACATCCCGGGGTAGAGGCCTTGGGATACGTGAAGAGCACGACGCCCGCCTCGCTCTGGTCGACGAGCGCCTTGAGCGTCGTCTTCTCGCCATCGTGCGTCTCGATCTCGCCGCCAAAGCCCTCGAGCGCCACCGTGTCGCCCTTGACGGCGGCGGTCGCGGCGAGTGCAGCAGCAGCAGCAGCAGCAGGCTTGGCCGAGCCGTTCACGACCGCCTTTGCCGGCTTCGCCACCGTCTCCTTGACGGCCTCCTTGACCTTTGCGGCGGCGGCCTTTGCGACCTTGGCCGTCTTTGGCGCCGCGGCGACGGCCTTCTTTTTGGCCGGCGGCGGAGCCGGGGCAGCAGGAGGCTCGGGAGCCTTGCGCTTGCGCAGCGTCGGGGGCATTGTCGATGATGTCGATGACGATGATGATGATGATGCTATTTGTGCTTGGCCGCCGCCGCTTAGACGAGGGCGAACGAAGAAAGTCGGACGGGGCGCGGCCTTGGCGGCTGCGAAAATGGGGCAATGTGCGCTACTGCTACCACTACTACTACTACCGAGGTTCGCGCAGAAGGAGAAGAAAGACGAGAAGATGCGCTTTGAGGATAAGGTTATGGGGGAAAACAACATGGGAGAGTGAGTGAGTGTGCGGCGCGCGGCGCGAGGGGAGGAAAGTGGAAAAAAGAATAAAGAAAAAAAAAAGGAGAGAGGGAGGGCCCCGGCCTGGCCCTAGGAGGAGGGAGGGTGGGAGTGGGAGATCGAGAGATGGGGAGGTTCCGAAGGGGATTGATTGATTGATTGAGGCATGCACTCACATACGAGAGGAGCTCGGACCAATCACGAACTGGGGTAAGCTCTAAGCTCGCGCAATAACACAACATTGCAAGCAGACACGTACGGAGGAGCATGGTCAGGGGCTCGCGGGGCCGGGTGGCATCCCATCCATGGCTTGCCTCGCTAGTTCTGGCGGCGTTACAGTTGAATGGAGGACAAGAAATGCTACCAAAAAAGGGGCGGCCAGCCTGACCACTAAGCCGCCTGCCCATTCAGGACCGCCAGACGGGCCTGGAGGTGGCTTGCAAGAATGCGCGTGCGAGGCGAAGGCGGCCACCCCGTTCGAGTCGCGGTTCAGGCGGCAATGGAGGGCCAGAGCAGAGCCAGCCCACCCACGATTGCTAGTCCTTGTTCGTCCTGGCTTTCGACAATAAAAGACACGATTTCTCTTTTGGATTGGGCCGCTGCTGCCACACACTTGGACAATGTGCAAAGCAGAACAAACGACAGGACCCGGCGGCCAGTTGAGATAACACGGGCTTAGAGGCGAGAGTGGGACCCAAGCAAACAGACTCGGATGCAACGCCACAGCTCCAGAATTTTGAGGGGAGGATCGCGTGCTTCAGCAGTCGCAACGGCCCAGCCGATTTAATTAATCTGAGATCCCGGGTTCCTTGACATGATTATTTTTGTTACTCGTATTTTTTTTTTCTTTTGTCATTTTTGATCTCATTCCGCCCGCCTTACAGCAGCTTCTTCAGCTCGGCAACAATCGCGTCGCCCATATCCTTCGTCCCGGCCTCGCCACCGAGATCTTTGGTGCGGACGCCCGAGTCGATGGCCTTCTTGACGGCCGCCTCGACAGCGTCGGCCTCGGCAGGCATGCGCAGCGAGTAGCGCAGCATCATGGCGACCGACAGGATCGTGCCGACGGGGTTGACAATGCCCTTGCCCGAGATGTCCGGGGCCGAGCCGTGGATGGGCTCGTATATGCCGTTGCATCTGCTCTCGCCGTCCGGGATGGTGCCCAGGCTCGCGCTGGGAAGCAGGCCCAGGCTGCCGGGGATGACGCTGGCCTCGTCGCTGATGATGTCGCCAAACAGGTTGCTGGTGATGACGATGCCGTTGAGCGCCCGCGGGTTCTTGACCATGAGCATCGCCGCCGAGTCGATGAGGTGGTGACCGAGCTCGAGCTGCGGGAACTCCTTGGCGAAGATCTCGTCGACGACCTTGCGCCAGAGGCGGCTGGTGGCCAGCACGTTGGCCTTGTCCAAGCTCCAGACCTTGGCGGGCGGGCTGCGGGCGAGGGCGAGCCGGGCGCCTAGACGGGCGATCCGCTCAATCTCGTGGCGCGAGTAGGGCTCCGTGTCGACGGCGTAGCCGCTGCCGTCGTCCTCGGTGCGGTCGCCAAAGTATATGCCGCCCGTGAGCTCTCGCACCACGACAAAGTCGGTGCCCCGGCACACTTCGGCCTTGAGGGGCGAGAAGTCGACCAGGCTATCCGAGGCGAACGAGCAAGGTCGGAGGTTGCCAAATGTGCCCAGCTCCTTGCGAAGCTTCAGCAGGCCTTGCTCGGGACGAACGGGAGACGAAGGGCCCCATTCGGGTCCGCCAATGGCACCGAGCAAGATTGCATCGGCAGCCTCGGCGGCGGATAGAGCCTCGTCTGTTAGGGGGCTGCCGTGCGTATTGATAGAGGCCTGTTGTCAGAGCAAAGAGGAGTTCGACGTCGGGAACGAAGCCGATGCGTTCGGTCCCGTGTTGCGCCAGGTCAGCCGGGCGTGCCATTGGGGTTCCCAGGAGGTACACAGATGTGTATTGAGGGAATAGGCGCGTTTGCGTGTGTGTGTGTGTGTGTGTGTGTGTGTGTGTGTGTGTGTGTGTGTGTGTGTGTGTGTGTGTG